>ML310232.1:0-17647 GCA_005239505.1 Nicotiana paniculata
TACCCATTTCCATGCATTCTTCCAAAATAACAAAATTCAACCCCGGGCCCGCTTGCTCGGATTCTTGTAATTCTTGAAGGGAACGCTCACCCAAAGCCTAAGGATCATCAATATATGATTTTTACTTGATTTCATGGCCAAATCACAGAAAATTCTCAAGTGCTCACAAGTTCTAGGTTACTACCCACTTTCTTGAATTTTTGCACTAGTTTATGTAGTTAATTAGGCTAGGATGCATGCATGAAAAAAATTTCTGGGTAGAGTTCACTTACCNATGTGGCTCTGGGGATTGCACCTGCGACCTCGCACTTGCGAGAGGAATCTCGCACCTACGGAATTGGGCTAGGGGGGTCTGGCATCGCACCTGCGAAGTGGAGACCCCACCTGCGGTCTCGCACCTGCGAGAAATGCTCCGCACCTGCGATAACTGGCCAGGCCATTGGTGATCGCACCTGCGATGCCTAAGACCGCACCTGCAGTCTCGCACCTGCGATGCTAGGCAACCTCACTTGCGATCACACCAGAGCAGGTGCACCAGCAGCTTTGTTTGCTGGTTTTTAGCCCTGTTAGGTGTCCGGAAGGCACCTGGGCCCACCCGAGCCCTAGTCCGAATATACCAACGAGTCCCAAATCATATTACGGACTCGCTCGAGCCTTTGGAACACTCAAAACGATGCTAAAACTCGAAATCACACCCCCAAACCTCAAGAACCAAACTTAGGAATTTAAATCTTCTAAACTTCGCTAACAACGTGTCGAACTGACCAATACAACTCGGAATGATACCAAATTTCACAAATAACTCACATAACATCCTACGAACTTGTCTGTGTGATCAAATCGCCAAAACAACATATACATCGAATTAAGCCTCAAAATCCATGAATTCTATCAAATTTCATAAAATATCAAATTTTCCATTTTAAGCCCGAAACCCGTCAAACAAAATCCGATTTCAACCAAACTTTACGAAAGGTTTTTAAACAATATATAAGACTTGTACCGGGCGCCGAAACCAAAATGCGGGCCCGATACCATCACTTTCTAATCAGATTCCATTTTCAATTTCCATAAATATTTTCAGAAAACAACTTTACTCAAAAATCATTTCTTGGGCTTGGGACCTCGGAATTCGATTCCGGGCATACGCCCAAGTCCCATATTTTACTACGGACCCTCCGGGACCGTCAAATCACGGGTCTGGGTCTGTTTACCCAAAATATTGACCGAGGTCAAATTTATTCATTTTAATATCAAATCTTAGCAATTTTCACAGAATTTCATATTTAAGCTATCCGGTTACGCGCCCGGATTGCGCATGCAAATCGAGGCAACTACAGATGAAGTTTTCAAGGCCTCAAAAGTACGGAATGGGTAATAAAATAAGTGATGACCCCTTTGGGTCGTCACACTTAAACTAACAGTATTAACCATAAGATTAGAAGAGAGTCAAAGGAGCATAAAAGGTAGAATCATGCTGAAAGTAAGGTTCAAGACATGATGTTCAAGTAACACTGATTATAAAAACATGGAGAATGAAACGACAAGGGATTAGGGCTTACCAGTTAAGAAAGAAAGCAAGTAAATATGCTACAGTAGTTAAGTTCCAGAATCATTTGGCCTTGGCTTTCAGCCGGCCAAGACCAGAAACAATGAGCACAGATTCAGAATAAAAGAACTAAGTTTTAGTGAGAATATGAGAGTTCGAGTCATGTCTAAAGGGAAGAAGGGGAAAGGGTTTAAATAGCATTCGATTAGGAAGATAGATAAGGGAAGAAATCAAACATACACAAATAAGGAAAGATGTTAATTTCATAATCAATTTAAGTCAGAGTTCAGTCAGTTAACCAGCATAATAGCGAGTAATCAGGCGAGTATCACTCAAAATAAGGAAAAGATCATATAAAAATCAATCAACACTCAGATGCCAGGCAAAATAAGGTAAAGAAATAATGAGAACAAGGTAAATCGAACAGAGTAAGGAAACTATCGGTACCATACGAGAAAGGGAAGAGTAAAAATATCAATAAAAGATTTCAAACCCTAATTTTAGGTAAAACCATAAAATCAGCAGAGATTAAAGGCAAGAGTCACATGCTTTATAGGATGAATGTAGACGGTAACATATTCACATAATACATAATCAAACAGATCTGGCCCTAAAATTAAAGGTTTGAAACCCTAATTTTAGGTAAGCCATAAAATTGATAAAAACATAAGTAAAGAATCAAATATTTTGTTAAAGTGAACATAAATAGGGGTTATTCATAGAACCAAACTAGTTCTAGTTCGATTAAGAAGATTTGAAATCCTAAATTGGGTAAGTAAAAAGATTTAACAAAAAATAAAAATAAGCAGATTTATACGGAATAACATTTAAAAAAACAAGGTTAAAACCAGTTTTGGTTTGAATCGGAAAGATCTGAAAACCCTAACCTTAGGGTTAAGTAAGAATCAATGAAAGATACGAAAGATATCTGTACTTACACAGAAAAGCTATGAATATAATGGAAACAATCAGTAGGTTAGAGATTTGAACCAATATGGATTCGATATCTACAGGATCTTCTTGCCATTTAAGGAAAGCAAATTAGGTAACACCAAAAATGGGTAGCCAGTGAGGAAAGGGGGCCAGGTAAGGTAAGGAATCATCGAGTGATTCCATTTCTGGGTTGGAATCAAAGGGGAGATGGGGATTGAGGCGCTAGGGTTTCAGAAGAGAGAGGGGAGGAAGATGAGAGTGTTTGGTGACAGCGGGTCGGTGGAAGTGATTAGGGTTTAGGTGGGTTAGGTTAGTAAAAGGGGTGGGATGACTGTGGAGCGTTGATTTTAGAAATCAACGGTCCTGATTTGAAGGTGCTGGGTCATGTTTTAAATGGGTACAGGGATTGGGCTAATGGGTATTTATTAGGGTATTGTGCTGGTGTAATTGGGTTGGGGTAATTGGGTTAGATCCGAAATTAATTAAGAAAAAGGGCTAGATTTTAAATACCCAATTATCAGTAAAATAATTAATACAAAAATAATTAAAAGTAAAAAAATGTCAATTATGCATGAAATGATTTAAAATAACTACTCAACATTATAAAATATAAAAAGTTATTTTCTGTATAAATAATGTAATTATGCATATATATGGGCTATTATTGCAAAATATGCAATTTTAGCCTTAGGATGCAAATATAATTATAATAAATATATCAAAAGTATTTAAAGCTTAATATGGATATAGATGATGGAAATTAAATAAAAAATCATTATAAAATTACTTGTGATGCAATTAACAATTATTTATATAGTAAAAAATGCAGGAATAAATTGATTAAAATCCTTTAAAAATTATAAAAAATTATGAAAAATACTTGATGATGCGTATTCACTATTTTGAAGGTATATATGTATTTTTTGAGAAATATGAGGAAAATTGGGTATCAACAGCTGCCCCTCTTTACCCGAGAAGGATGAAAGAGTTGTCGGGTAAAGACATGATGACCAATTTTGACTGAACAGGGGGATTTGGAAGATATAGTCCGCACTCCGGCTTCTGAGCTGCCCATATCCCTGGTTTTACAGGAATCGGGCCGTGTGTAGCTTTGGATCCAATGATTGAGTAAATCGATGGAGTCGTTGCAAGAACAGACAGAATGTTCCAGGTAGGGTTAATTGGGTTCGAAATGATTATGGGTAAATGAGACTAGGTAACGGATAATGAATGGTAATGTTTGAAATACTTTGAAGGATGTGGATGGGAACCGGAGCGAGATTGCTCCTGTTGGGATAACGGTTACTTTCTGGATCACTTGCAAATTTACAAAAATATACTGCAAGCACATATGTATAAATTATTGCGTAAACTTAGACATGATGCAAATTCCCTTTGGACCATGAAGACTGTCTTTGGACGGTAAGGATGACTTCCTTAGACCATAATGTCCCCAGCCATGAATTGTATGGTAAGGGATTCACAGGCCATGAAATGATGTTCTCGGGCCATGAGAATGGTGCCTCCGAACCATGATTCCTTTGAATAATGATGTGCAAGCTTTAAGAGATCCTCAGGCCATGGCATGATGTCTTCCGGCTATGAGGATGATGCCTTCAGACTATGACGCCTTCGGACAAGTTGGCTATATTTCAGCCCATGAGGTGCAGAGACATGATGCTAAAGGTGATAACAAGACAGAGCTTAGTCTTGCATAAATTTAAGGGCAGATCTTAGCCCGAGAGAAGAGAATAACGTAAGGCTTAGGATGGAGCAATATCTGTGTTTCTGCAAAGAGAGACACTGCTTAGTCTTGTGCAAGATTCGGGATAGTGCTTAGTCTGATGCAAAGAGAAGGCAGTTCTTAGCCTTATGCAAAAAGGGGAGGCAGGGCTTAGCCTCATGTAGGAATTGAGACAAGTCTTAGTCTCATGCAAAGAGAAGGAAGGGCTTAGCCTCATTCAAGGATTGAGACAGGGCCTAGTCTCATGCAAGGAGAAGGCAATGCTTAGCCTTATGCAAAATGAGGAGGCAGGGCTTAGCCTCGTGAAAGGATTGAGATAGGTATTCGTCTCATGCAAAGAGAAGGCAGTGCTTAGCCTTATGCAAATAGGGAGGCAGGGCTTAGCCTCATGCAAGGATTGAGACAGGGTTTAGCCTCATGCAAGAAGAACGCAATGCTTAGCCTTATGAAAAATGGGGAGGCAGGGCTTAGTCTCATGCAAGGATTGAGACAGGGCTTAGTCTCATGCAAGGAGAAGACAATGCTTAGCCTTATGAAAAATGGGGAGACAGGGCTTAATCTCATGCAAGGAGAATTTAATGCTTAGCCTTATGCAAATGTAAGAGTAAAGGTGAAGTATTCTTAGCTGGCAATATGTCTTGTGTATAGCAGTTGTGTTGTTGAGACGATGCCTATGATGATGACCTTTTCCTACATCCAAAGAAACTTTGTGAGTTTTGTGGGGGAGGTTGGTTCGTGTCTTTGTCTTCTTGCTCTGCTCCACTTTGCCCGAAGGTCCTGTTTAAGTCATTGTGGGTAGCATTTGGCTAAAAAGTAAAGTTCTTTTCAAAAGCATGGGTGTATAGTTTTCAAAGCCATAGTAATATGAAATTTAGAAATCAATTAGATGAACCAGTAACCGCGACATTATTAGGAACATTGCAACCTCCCTTGCCATAGAATTTTGAGGATTAACTAAGTGACCTTCTGGCTATTCTATATGTTGGTGTTGGCTGAACTTGCTTCGAAATTTTGAGGGTCCTCCTTAAAATTCTTCCCCAGTTTCTGATTGTGGGGAAAATGGAAATTTTATTGAATTGTGACTGAACCCACAGGGCTGCCTACGTATCCCCTCTTAAACGGGAATCGGGTCGAGCGTAGTTCAATTTACATCATATGAAGAAACATAAATAATTTACACGTAGTATCTTTTGACTGCATCTGAATTGATAGGCTTTGTCCAAATTTCTCCATCCATTTCTGCGAGTATGAGTGCTCCTCCTGTTAATACTCTGTGAACCATGTAAGGAACTTGCCAGTTGGGTGAAAATTTCCTTTGGCTTCATCTTGATGTGGAAACATCTGTTTCAGCACCAGTTGCCCCGGTGTGAATTGTCTTGATTTAACCCTTTTGTTGAAAGCTCTGGACATTCTATTCTGATAAAGCTGACCGTGACATAATGCATTCATCTTTTTTTCATATATGAGGGCTAACTTCTCATAGAGGCTCCTTATCCATTCTGCATCACTAAGTTCTTCTTCACTGTCAGACACACAGGGTTTGTAGGTAGCTTGTGAGCTACTATGGATGTGCTCAACCCTGTGATATCATCGTATGACCATGCAAAAAAATCCTCATATTCTTTCAAGAAACGAGTGTATTCTTCCTTCTCTGACGGTGACAAGTGGATGCTTATGCGAGTTTCCTTGATGGTTTCGGAATCTCCTAGATTGACTATCTCGGTTTCGTCCAGGTTGGACTTGGGCTTGTTCTTAAAATTCTCAACTTCTTTGATAATTTTCTCAGGTATTACATCCTCTTCTTCTATTTCCTCTGAGTCACTGTCCTTGTGTTGCATTGTGTCATTACATTTCACAGTCGTTGGTTCATCAAGATAAGAAATAGTAATGCTCTAGAGAGAAAGATATGAAAGAAAGATAGTAATAATAAAACATCAAGCCATTGGTATATTAAAATTTCAAATAAAGCGATTTTCAATAACTTAAATAATGTTTTTCGAAATGAAATACTGAAAATATTGTTTAAAACAAAGTGCACAAGAAATAAATGATGCTTTCAGCCTTGCTACCCCGGGACTCGTCGGTCCCTTGATGGTGTAGCGATCTAGTTCTGAGAAATCCTCCCTTCTCCGCTGTCTGAATGGTAAGGCCTTCTTCCTCCTCCTCCTCAACTATCACACAACAATCCATATCATCATCTTCTAAAAACAAATTCCTCAGCGCAACCAACGCTTCATTTCTTCGGATCCCCATGTTGTATCGACCTGATGGAAGGATTGTCTCAAATGCGGTAGTGGTTGATCAAGAGGGTAATATGGACCACGCCATGGTGGCGACCAATCATCATATTCTTGTCAGGTATACGGATATCCAAGCCCAAAAGTTGTACCATAACGTTTTAGCTGTATTGGCTTGGTAATGCCTTGGAGTTTATTCCCAAGTCCTTTGTCGGGTTCATACCCCGACCATGCCATTATGCTTTCTATTTTGTTGCTCCACCATTTATCTTTCTCAATTGCATTGACACGCTCGATGCGATGACAAGTCTCTCCGCCTAACTTCCTTCCATTTTCCACGACCGGAACAGTTTGATTGATATAAACAGGATTTCTCCCATCTCCATGAATGACTACTTCTTGATGATTCCATTAGAATTTCATATCCTGGTGCAAAGTGGACGCAACATCCCCAACAGCATGTATCCAAGGTCGTCCTAACAGCAAAATGTAGGTGGCGGATATGTCTGGCACCTGAAATTCAACATCGAACAAAGTGAGACCCATCTGCAAGCATAAATTGGTTTCCTTGATTGTGGCTCTTTGCGACCCATCGAACGCCTTTACATCAATAGTCCCTTCTCGTATTTCTTGAAAACCCTTGCCCAACCTTTTTAGAGTTGTCAATGGACAGATGTTGAGGCTGGATCCTCCGTCTATCAAAACACTGGCAATGAACTTATCCTCGCATTGCACTGTGATGTGCAGTGCCCTGTTGTGGCTCAATCCCTCTGGTGGCAACTCATCTTCATGAAAGGTGATCTTGTGTCTCTCCAGAACTTGCCCACCATGTTGGCCATTTCCCCACTGGTGATATTGTTGGGCACGTACGCTTCATTCAACACTTTCATCAGAGCATTCCTATGCGCCTCATAATTTTTCAGCAGTGATAGGATGGATATCTGGGCGGGAGTTTTGTTCAGATGGTCTACCACAGAATATTCCCTTGCTTGTACCTTCCTCCAAAGATCATCCGGACCGGTTTCAATGATGGGTTGTTTGTCAGTGGCTTCCTTACTTGTTCCTCCCAAATTCTCAGGTGTATAGATTCTTCCAGTTCTGTTCATCCCTTGTGTAGCACCAGACTCTTCCATTTACGTCTTCTCTTTCCTCCTGGATTCGGAAACATAATCCCAAGGTACGGCATTGGATTTAAAGGGCAATGTGGATGCTACCGTCACAGTGAAGGGTGTGGTTACTTCTACTTCAAATGGAGCAGGTGTATCTGCAGGTGTTATCACTTTGATTTCGAACGGAGTTGATGCGGCTATCTCAACTTCGACTGGTTGTACCTGTACCACAATAGGAATGAGTGTGACTGCAGGTTTCTTAGGGTCATCGCCTTCCCGAATAAGCCCAATTAACCCTTCAGTATCCCATTCTTCATTAGTTTCTATCATATTTACTCCTTCACCCCTATGGTTCGGGAGAGGGTTGTTGTGGACATTGGGCGCGGATTCATTTGCTTGTATGACTTTGGTATCAATCAGTGTCTGAATATTGTCTTTCAGAGTGCGGAATTCATCGAGGTATGACCCTTCATGACGGAATGGTATGCACATGTTTTGTTTGGGTTGACCCACTAGGAGGTGTTTTTCATGGCAACGACGGGAATAGGGGTAACATATCCGGCAGCCTTCAATCTTTCATATAATTGGTCGATGGATTCAACAATAGGGGTGTATTGTCTGGTTGGTTTGCGATCGAAATTGGGCTAGGGTTTTTGATAGTTTGGACGAGCTGGAGGTGAATGATAGTAGGTTGGTTGGGTGTTATAAGTGTGGTAGCCGGTGGCGGGTTGAGGATATCTTGGAAGTGAAGGTTGGTATGTGGGTGGAGGTGTTTGGTATACGAATGGAGATTTTGGACCTTGGGCTACCATTACTGTCCCTACTTCTTTCTTATTTGATATGCTCCCGATTGTAATGCTTTGTTCATGTCCTGCAGTGCCTCAAAATTTGTTACCATTCCGCTTTTGATACCTTCTTCAATCCTTTCTCCAAGCTTGATGATGCCGGAGAACTTGTGATTCTCAATGACCATTAACCTCTCATAATATTGTGGATCTTGAGCTCTGACAAAGAATTTTGTTCATCTACTCTTCTTCTAATGTCGTCCTGACCTTTGCTGCTTCTGAGCTCCACCGAGTAGCATACTCGCGGAAAGTCTCTATTGGCTTCTTCTTGTTCTGTATGTAGAAGACATCCGGTGCATTTTCTGTATTGAATCTGAATCTATCAATGAAGTCCGATGCCATACTTACCCAATTAGCCCATTTCTTGGGATTTTGACTTATGTACCACGATAAGGCGTCTCCAGTGAGGCTTCTCATGAACAGCTTCATGTGAATCCTTTCGTCCTTCCCAACCCCTACGAGCTTGTCACAGTAGGTTCTCAAATGTACCTTTGGGTAGCCCGTTCCATCATACATTTCGAACTTAGGAGGTTTGTAACCCTCCGGCAGTTCCACGTCTGGCTGAATGCACAAGTCCTCATAATTCAAACCTTTAATTCCTTTACCTCCTTCAACATCCTGGACTCGGCTTGTGAGCTTCTTGAGCTCTTCTACCATGTTTTTAATGAGCAGGTACTTCTCGGCGGATTCTAGTGTATATGAGATTGGTTGAATGGAGTGGGGTAGGGTTTCCACATATATGGGATTGTTTTGATGAATGCCGGGAGTTTGGGTGTAGTGGTGATCATTGGTCGAATTTTGAGGATCGGACATAGGTTGTGGAGTATTCTGAGGAGTGTGATAAGTGGTTTGCGTATATTGAGTCGGGAGATGTTGGTGTTGAGGGGGTGTAGGTATGGTTAAAGAATTAGGATTTTGGGGAGGTGTTGCATATTGGTGGGGTGTGGGAGGATTTTATGGACGTTGGTCTGGTGTGTTTTGAGGAGGTACTGGGTTTTGGGTGTTTGGTTGGTTGATATCTGGGACGTTTAGGGTGAGGGAGAGATTTGCCAAGTTGCGGACCTGCTCGAGCTCCCCTTGCAATTCAAGTATTTTCTATTCCAGACGTAAGACCAAATCATTTGGTGCGGGAGTACTCCGACCATCAAAATTTTCCACGTTCTCAGCATGTGTAGCATCGTCTTTCCTGACACCACTCATATCGTCCATCTTAGCTTTTCCTTTGCTTTTCGGATTACTTGGAGAAGGAGGAGGTGGAGGGCCTTTGGATCTGGTGTGATATGCTGATGATGCCAGTATGTGTGAACCAACCTTGGGGAATGGGAATAATCAAAAAGAAACAAAAACAAAAAGGTACCCAAGTCAGTGAGAATTCTGGAAAAGTATTTGCAGTATTTAAACACATATTGCGGAAATGTAAATTCGCTTCCTAATTTGGGAGCCTCGTTGTGCCCGAGGTTGGCCTAGCGACAAGTAGATTTGGAGAAATTTAAAGCCAATAATTGCCTCATTTAATTAACGTGATAAATAAGACAAATCTAAAACGACAATAAATAAATAAGTCACTAATGGCGTTTTCCTTATTACATTCAAAAAGCAATTCCTAATCTACTTGGTCCCAGAGGGACCTTCTCCAGGCTTGACTCTCTTTGCTCTATCGATTAGGTTTCCCAAGTCACGCATGTCTAGTAGTAGGTATGCCATTCCTAGATGCCCTTCTTCATTACCCTCGGCATTCTGTCAGTCTATGACTCTTTTCCTCATCTTCCCCTCTAACTCCATTAAACCCTGCTCCAGGTATTCCAGCCTTTCGTTTGATATAATAGCCATTTCCCTCCATTTATTGATTGCTTCCATATCGATCTTGTGTTGTTCAAAATGCTCGCCTCGGACTCGTGAACTCTTTTTCGTAGTCTGTTATTCTTCACTTTTGCTTTAAAAACTTCATCTATGACTTTGTTTCCTCGACCGACCCCTGGCTCGACTATTCCTTCTATGCTATCGTCCAACCATGACGGGTAGAAATACACATGTCTTTCGTGGTATCGATCGGGTTCAATGGTGTCCTTTTCCAAAATGACCTTCAAGTGCCACATGTGTTGAGCTTCACATTTGTACGGGATGTCATCATCTTGAAAATCTGCTCTGGAGTGACTCATTTTGGAGACTCGCGGTATGACTTGTTTTCTACCAGCTTGTCTCATGACCCTGATATGAACATAGGGGTGTATGCCCCTTAACCCGATCAACACCAAATGCGGAACATCCCTGGATCTGATGATGAATTCACTGGTAGGGAACCACTCGAACATCCAATGAACCTGGTCCTCGGTCAAATTGTCAAAAATTGTACCCATTCTGTAACATTCTCTGGTTGAGTAAACATGTCTGGGATAAAGGTCATTCTTTTGGGGTGATGGAAAGCTATGTGACCATTCCATGGTCTCCGTGGAAACTCTTGACGGTATTGGCCTCTTTGGAGACGTTCCAGTAACCAATCTGTAGCAGCAAATTACAACTCTCGAAATATTTGAACCCTTTCTGGCAACGATCCAAAGCCCGATATATTTCTGCTATAATAATAGGAACATAGTGTACGTTTGTCCCTCGATTCCCTCCATTAAGGCTTTGGTTACCATGGCTAGTCTGGTGTGAATCCTGTCCATTTTTCTTGGAAACACTATCATACCCAACAGGCAGAAGATGAACCTGTAAACCCTACGATGAATCCAACCCAAGGAGGTGATGGAGAACTCGTCATGAAAGATACGGCAAGATTTGTTATTTCCTCAAAAGGTATGTAGGACTTCTTCAAACATGCCAAGTCGTCGTTCTTTCTTAAGACCATCATTTTCAGAAACCCCGTGGGGGTGCGATTTTCCGGTACCAATAAACCAGGACAGTCCCAAGGTAGTCCAGCGAATCCCCCTATTTCCTCCAAAAGAGGAGTCATTTCTATGTTGCCAAAACGGAATACAGCCCTTTCTCTGTCTCAGAACATAGTAGCAGCTTCAATCAACATGTTGTTTGGTGGGGTGTCTAATAAGGAAGGTAAGTTTTTGAGGACCCTTTTCACATGATTTTTGTCACTTGACGGAAGGTCCTCCCAACAATCTAGCAATAACGGTGGTATATCTCAGACAATGTCAAACCTGGGGACTTCGTGCCTCATTTTCTGCAAAATAAATAAGGTTAGACCCTTTCCCTCTCCGGATTCGACTATTTATACATTAACAATTAGCATACCGGCATTTATTTCTCCAAATAATGCACAGATCGTGATTGCGTCCGTTGGGATTATGGAAACCCCGGTGGACTTTGGACAAGGCTTTACTTAAATGGTTATTATGCAGACAACATATTAACCCAGGATGGGTTTGACCATGATGCATGTACAGTTATTATCAGTGTAAGGTTTCAATAGAGGTCTAGACCGGTACCCTCAAGCGGACAACTTGAGGGGGAAAGGCACGGAACCGTCGACTGCACCGTTGATCGACTAGTTTTACCGCAAATAAGCCTTTCCAAATTCAAGAAGGGTGATATAGGAAGAGCAAAGACACTCACCAAGTGTTGCTATGGTATTAGTTACACACGAGTGGAAAATGATGTTGAGCATGATTTATGCAAAAAGAAAATAACACGTTGTCAAGTATTTGCACAATGAAAAATGATAAAATGCGGTATTTAATAATTGTAAAGGCATTTAATAAAGAAAACAAAGAGACAAGTCTGTTTCCAGAGTAAAAAGTAATAAACAGGGAAGAGAAATCATAAATGAATGAAGATAGGCAAATAAATTCACATAGAGTGGGAAGGGGAAGGAGTGTGTAACGGAATAATAAAGACAAGTTTAAAGACTAATTCACAAAACAGGTTCGTTATGGTAAGAGCCTAAAAATATCCCCAGCAGAGTCGCCATGTTGTCGCGCTCCCTTTTTCTCGCGAAATCGGGTTTCGACATTTTTGGAACAACTCCTATTTTGAGAGGGTAGGGAATTGGAATTGAGAGAGTCGCCACCTAATGGATTAAGGTGCGTTAGGGAACCTAGAGCAGATAACTCATATAACCATTTTACATCACCAGAGATCGGGTAAGGGCTCAAGTTACCTCGAGGGGAAAGTGTTAGGCACCCCTTGAGGTCCACAACGGTGGGTCCTGGCCGAACTTAAATTAAGCGAATTAGTCTAAGGGGAAGAAAGGAATTTGGACAAATAAAGTACTCAATTTATTTTAAAACACGAATAAAGGGGGAGTCCTAAGTTTTTTAGTCTATAGGATCACCCCGTGCAATATTTTGTAACTCCCTCAAGTCGAGGTGTTACTCATAGTACTTATCACACGGACTATCATCTCATTACTACCTGATTACTATCTTTAAGTGGTTACTTAAGCGTTCAAGTTGATTCTAGCTTGTTCCCTATGCGTGCACTACCCTTCCCTTATCTATGGCCCTGGAGGTATTAGGACCTCTATTTAAGATAGTTCTAGACCCAGCCTATGTTGCTCAATAATGTAAAATCTAGGTGACAAGTAAAAGCAATTAGGACTTTCAGATAAATATCAAATATAGGCTCATATTGACCTCCACACATAAAACAGCAAATGCACGCAATCGAATCAGCAAACTTTATTAACCTTAAAGTCCTATAGGCATGATATCGATGTGAGAAAACAGAGTGCAGAGGCAGTTTTATTAAGGCGAGTGTTAAGACCTGTTGTTTGCCTACTGATTTTATTCAGTATAATCCGGGCACTTCAGGCAGTAATACATCACAAATATAAACCCAGAATTATTATTAAGTCCCACAGGTATATTTCCTAAGTGATTGACAATGGCGATTGAATTCAGAACCAATTAATGGAATCTTGTAGGAATGATTTCTACAATTTTAATGGTTACATACCTATAGACATGATTTCTAGGTGTATCACTGATTTTAACTTTATAGAGACATGTTTTGTTTCCCTTTTTAATCCTATAGGCATGCTTTCTAATTATCTGAATTGATTTTGATCCTATAGGCATGACATCTAGTGAGCAGTAATACATGCAGGAATTGTACACATTGCTAGAAAACAATTAAATCAAATAGTGGGATCATATAGGCATGATTGCAAATGCGCGTCTGTTAGACATATTGATAGATCTTATGGGCAGGATTTCTAATGCCATTATAATATCAACCCTATAGGCAGGATCTCTAATGATGCAAATATAGAACTCAGAATTAATACCATCAACGAAAGTCTTATAGGCAGGATTTCTAAGCATAAAAATATAACTCATACAGTTTTTACCAAATGAACAGAATTAACAGCATAGCTTAAACCCTCTAGGGTGTATTTCTATCCATTTTAACAAAAGGAAATAAGAAAAAAACCCAACTTTACTAAATATTCCCCAGAATCTGTTTATTACAAAGTTATTACAGACCAGAATAGCAAATATATTATACAATAGTAATAAGATATACTATAGGGAGCCTTCATTAGGCCCAAATAAACTTGGGAACCAGGCCTTCCAACTAAGGCACAGCATAGTGATTCACCCATAGCACATTAGAACCAGGTTTCTATGTGTCAAAGTTCCCAAGGGCCTTAGGGACCCAGGGCAATGCTCACACCAGAACCACACATTCAGAAGATAGCTCACAAGAGATTTGGAACCAATTCCCAGTGTGTCAAGAGTTCACAGGAGTCTCATGTGGACCCTAAGCAGTGTTCACACTGGGGTGGTTGAGAACCTAAGGGACTAAGAGTGGAGGTTTTAAAAATCAACATATGAAAAAGGAAGTACGGGCAGATTTCAAAACAGTTTGATTTATAAGAAACAAGGTTTAGAATACCGAATTGCATTCAGAAAACAACAAAATTTGCAAAGTGCATAACTTCAAAGTGACCTAATTATACTAAGTGGCATGCTGACATTTAGGACAACCATTGCTTAATCACAGAAGCATATTAAGGCAAACAGTTTGGTTGAACAAGTTGGGCAGGACACATTAAGTAACCTTAGAAATATGTTAGGTTAGGATTAATGAACCAATTTCAAGTTATTGGTATCATAAAGATGCAAACTTCATAATAGGTGCAAGATCAGCAAATAGTGCATGAAACAAGTTAAACATTAAGCTAGTTTGTAGGAGGATTCATATTATTCAAAAATAGCTAATCCTAAACTAACTGTATTAACCATAAGATTAGAAGAGAGTCATAGGAGCATAAAAGGTAGAATCATGTTGAAAGTAAGGTTCAAGACATGTTGTTCAAGTAACACTGATTATGAAAACATGGAGAATGAAATGACAAGGTATTAGGGCTTACCAGTTAAGAAAGAAAGCAAGTAAATATGCTACAACAGTTAAGTTCCAGGATCACTTGGCCTTGGCTTTCAGCCGGCCAAGACCTGAAACAATGAGCACAGAATCAGAATAAAAGAACTAAGTTTTAGTGAGAACATGAGAGTTCAAGTCCTGTCTAAAGGAAAGAAGGGGAAAGGGTTTAAATAGTATTCGATTAGGCAGACATATAAGGGAAGAAATCAAACATACATAAATAAGGAAACACGTTAAACTCAGAATCAATTTAAGTCAGAGTTTAGTCAATTTACAGGCATAATAGGGAGTAATCAGTCGAGTACCACTCAAAATAAGGAAAGCATCATATAAAAATAGATCAACAGTCAGATGCCATGCAAAATAAGGTAAAGAAATAATGATAAAAAGGTAAATTGAACAGAGTAAGGAAAATATCAGTACCATATGAGAAAGGAAAGAGTATAAAACTCAATAAAAGATTTCAACCCCTAATTTTAGGTAAAACCATAAAATCAGCAGAGATAAAAGACAAGAGTCACATGCTTTATAGGATGAACGTAGACGGGAACATATTCACAGAACACATAATCAAACAGATCTGGCCCAAAAATAAAAGGTTTAAAACCCTAATTTTAGGTAAGCCATAAAATCTATAAAAACAGAAGTAAAGAATCAAATATTTTGTTAAAGTGAACATAGACAAGGGTTATTCTTTCAACCGAACAAGTCTTGGTTCGATTAAGAAGATTTGAAACCCTAAATTGGGTAAGTAAAAAGATTTAACAAAAACTAAAAAATAAGCAGATTATACGGAATAACATTAAAAAATAAGGTTAAAACCAGTTTTGGTTTGAATCGGAAAGATCTGAAAACCCTAACCTTAGGGTTAAGTAATAATCAATGAAAGATACGAAAGATATTCGTACTTACACAGAAAAGCTGATGAATATAGATGGAAACAATCAGTAGGTTAGAGATTTGAACCAGTCTGGGTTCGATCTCTACAGGATCTTCTTGCCATTTGAGGCAAGAAAATTAGGTAACACCAAAAATGGATAGCAGGTGAGGAAAGGGGGCCAGATAAGGTAAGGAATCACTGAGTGATTCCATTTCTGGGTTGGAATCAAAGGGGAGATGGGGATTACGGCGCTAGGGTTTCAGACGAGAGGGGGGAGAAGATGAGAGTGTTTGGTGACGGCGGGTCGGTAGAAGTTATTAGGGTTTAGGTGGGTTAGGTTAGTAAAAGGGGTGGAATGATTGTGGACCGTTGATTTTAGAAATCAACGATCCTGATTTAAAGGTGCTGGGTCTGGTTTTAAATGGGTATAGGCATTGGGTTATTGGGTATTAGGGTAATGGGCTGGTGTAATTGGGTTGGGGTAATTGGGTTAGGTCCGAAATTAATTAAGAAAAAGGGCTAGATTTTAAACACCCAATTAAATCAGTAAAATAATTTATACAAACATAATTAATAGTAAAAAAAAATATCATTTGTGCATGAAAATGATTTAAAATAAGGGATAGAATAAAGATAAAAGAAAAAAAGGAAAAAGAGTATTTAAGTTATTACAGGCCCAAAATATCATCAAATGTCATAAACAGTCATCCAATATCATCAAAATATCAAAATAGACCACCCCCAGAAAAAGAGTAAGCATTGTCCCCAATGCTTAGCAAAAATAAATCATAAGAGGGTAGAGAGTAAAGAAAACTCCCTATGTGGTCTCGGGGTGACTAGCAACATCACCACCCTCGGTCTCCTCTAGCTGAATATCCTCATCTTTGGGCGGAGGGACCATAGGGTTGGAGAGCATCGGGAGCATCTCCTCAACAGTGGAGGCAGGGAGATCTGGCTCATCAAACTGGCCAGCCTCTCCTAATGGTGCCTCCGATGATGGTGTTGCTAGATCAGCCGGTACTGATGGACCTGTCTCAATCAATAAATCAAAGGGCAAGTCACTCGCTGATGCTAACTTCTTCACCTCTTGCCTCAAACTTTCCACTGTCTTCTTTGAAGCCAAGGACTTTCTCATTTTCTTCACTTGCTTGACCAATTCCTCAATGGCACCCCCCCCCCGAGCTACTAGAGTATCCATGATAGTCTGCTGCTTGTCTAGGATCTTCTTTAAAGATTCCTCCACTGAAGGAGGTATTTGTGACACTGCTGGAGTAGAGGACTATGTTGCAACAGTATTGGAGATGTCAGACAGCTTAGAAGTGGTTGTCTGCATCCAATTTTTGAGGCTCGCCAAAGTTTGGGAGACTCGCAACACAGTGAGAGGGTATGTAGATGAGGATGGAAGTGGAACTGACTTGGGAGACCGAGAGGATGATGGTGGTGGCATGGCGGCTGTCCCGGATGAAGACCCTGCTGCTGTGGTGTTACATCTCGCATTTTTACACATTAAAGTTTCATCTTCGGTTAATCAACGTAGACTCGGGGATGAGATTATCTTGAGGTTAACGTATTTATGCTATTTATAACAAGCGATAAGTAAGTTCCATGAAGGATAAAAGGTACAAGAATTAAAGAAAATGATTTTTGTTGAAGGTTGTCAATTTGGAATAAAATACGGTCTGAGATATAATACCCAGTATTTATGGACTAGTGTCATACGAGGTACTACATGACCATGATAGTAAGGTGTACAAGGTATATTAAAAGTGAATAGTATTTTAAGTAAGTTGAGATAATTCTTAATTATGTGGGAAATTGATTAATTATTGGGTAATGGGATATTACCTAATTAATTAGGGATATATTGGATAAAGATTAAAGGGCATGAGGTGGCAGCCCCCCATTCAAATTAAGTGACTCGTGATATAAAATGAAAGGTGGCCATCTAAAGTGTCATACACTTGACACTTACGTAAAGACATTAGAAGTTTGGCATCTTGGGCTTCATTTG
>MDKI01005117.1:0-20734 GCA_005239505.1 Nicotiana paniculata
ATATTTAACAACAAAATAACAAGGCCAAGTAGTCATAGAAATAATAATGAACATAGAATAATTAAGGCAAGAATCAATTAAGTTAGGTTCGGGAAAGGGATCATGTTTAACAGGCAATTTGGTGGTGCATAGATACTCGTCACCTCACCTATACACCACCCACATGCATTTCACATAGCAAACAAGTGGGCATTCCTATTCCCTCAAGTCAAAGTTAGACTAAACACTAACCTCAATTTCGTAGGCCACTCAATGCTCAATTATACCTTTTCCTTTAGAATCTTGCTCTAACTTGCTCGAATCTAATCATAATTAACTAAATATCATCAATTAATGCTAAAGGAACTAACTTTATTGAAAAACATAATTTTTCCTAAGTTTTCTAAAAAAAGTGAAAACCCGGCTCCGTGCCCGCTTGGTCTAAACTCCGGGTTCAGACCAAATTACGTTCACCCATTCACCCAAATATACAATTAGTTTCAAAATCTGACCTCAATTCGAGGTAAAAATTCAATTTTTACAAAATTCCCTAATTTTACCTAAACCCTCAATTTTTACCATGAAAATTCTTAGTTTTTTCATGATTTGATTGCACAAGCAAGTCCGTATGATGTTTCTAGTCTTGCGTGCATGTCTTAGTGAGCTTGATGGAGAGTGTGGCCCAGACGGGCACATTCCCTATTGCAGCATCCGTATCTCAGGCTGGAGGAGGGGTCCAGACTCCTGCTACCCACACTCCAGTCTAGACTACTCCTCAGGTTCAGACCCCAATAGCCAATCCCGTTGGGTAATTCAGCCAGTTGCAACAGTGCCGCTCGTTAATGGGGCAGCTATGTCTACCGATGCTTTATGGAGGTTGTATAGGTTCATTAAGTTATTTCCTGTTCACTTCAGTGGTGCTACTTCAGAGGACCCTCAAGAATATCTGGCTAGTTATCATGAGGTGTTGCGAAATATGGGTATTTTGGAGACCAATGGGGTCGATTTTGCTGCTTTTCAGATGACTGGTTCCGCCAAGAAATGGTGGAAGGAATTTTTGTTGACTAGACCAGTTGGATCACCTGCTCTGACTTGGGATCAGCTCTCTTATCTCTTTTTGGAGTAGTTCTTGCCTGTTACTACTCGAGAGGATAAACGTCGTCAGTTCGAGCAACTTCAGCAGGACAACATGGCATTGACCTAGTATAAGACTCGTTTTGTGGATTTAGCTAGACATGTCATTCTTTTATTGCCCACAGAGAGGGAGAGGGTCAGACAGTTTATTGATGGCCTTGCTCAGCCCATCAGGTTGCAGATGGCCAAGGAGACAGGGACAGAGATTTCTCTTCAGGATGCAGCTAATATAGCTAGGAGGGTTGAGTCAGTTCTTGAGATGGGAGGTCAGGGGTCATACAAGAGACCTCGCCATTCCGGTGGGTTCAGTGGTGCCCTATCTGGAGGCGGGACTTCATTTAGCATAGGCCTTTCCATTCAGCACTACATGTTTCACATGGTACTTCAGGGTGTCGTGGTTCTTATGTGCCTCCTTCTGCTCAGCCAGTCTATAGTTCTCCTTCAACTCCTATTAGAGCACCTCCTCTGCAGAGTTATTATCGTGGTCAGCCAGTTCGTCAGGGTCAGTCCTCATATCAGGAGGTATGTTTTGAGTGTGGTGAATATGGGCATATTCGGAGAGCTTGTCCGAGGTTTCTGAGTAATCAGCATCAATACCAGGGTTCTCGTGCCATAGTTCCGGCACCAGCTGCAACACCACCTGCCCCAGCCAGCAAGGGTCGAGAGTCAGGTAGTTAGAGGTAGAGGCCAGAATGTTAGAGGTGGAGGACATATAGCTAGAGGTGAAGGTCAGCCTGCTAGAGGTGGAGGTCCTCCCAGAGGTGTGGTTCAGGGTGGCGGGGCTCAGTCCCCACTATATGCATTTCCAACCAGGCCCAAGGCAGAGTCCTCAGACGCTGTTATTACATGCATAGTTTCAGTTTGTGATAGAGATTCTTTAGTTTGTTCGATCCGGGGTCTACTTACTCGTATGTTTCATCCTATTTTGCCTCATATTTGAATGTGCCCCGTAATCTCTTGAGTGTTCCTGTTTATGTGTCTACACCGGTGGGGGATGCTATCGTGGTAGATCGAGTATACCGTTCGTGCGTGGTAGTCATAGAAAGTCTTGAAACTAGTGTGGATATTTTACTTCTAGACATGGTTGATTTTGATGTTATATTGGCATGGATTGGTTGTCGCCCTATTATGCCATCTTAGACTTTCACACCAAGACAGTTACCTTAGCATTGCCGGGGTTGCCTCGATTAGAATGGAAATGATTTCATGGTCATTCTCCCAGCCGGGTAAAGAAGAAAGATGGGTCGATGAGAATGTGTATAGATTACCGGTAGCTGAATAAAGTTACTATCAAGAATAAATATTTGTTGTCAAGAATTGATGACCTATTTGATCAGCTTTAGGATGCTAGAGTATTTTCGAAAATTGATTTGAGGTCAGGCTATCATCAGCTGAAGATTAGGGCGTCCGATATTCCTAAGACAGCCTTTCTGACGAGGTATGGGCATTATGAATTTTTGGTTATGTCTTTTGGGCTGACTAATGCTCCAGCAACCTTTATCGATTTGATGAATCGAGTTTTCAAGCCCTATCTGGACTCTTTCGTGATTGTGTTTATTGATGACATTCTTATATACTCCCATAGTCGGGAAGAGCATAAGCAGTACCTCTGTATAGAACTCCAGACTTTGAGAGATAATCAGTTGTATGCCAAGGTTTCTATCAGCTGAGGGTATTCAGGGTGATCCTAAGAAGATAGAGGCAGTCAGGGACTGTCCTAGACCCACTACAACTACGGAGATTAGGAGTTTCTTGGGTTTGGCAGGTTACTACCGTCGTTTTGTGGAGCCGTTCTCGTCCATAGCATCCCCAATGACTAACTTGACTTAGAAAGGTGCCCCATTTAAATGGTCAGATGAGTGCGAGGCGAGATTTCAGAAGCTCAAGACAGCCTTGACTTCAGCACCGGTGCTGGTGTTACCATCAGATTCGGGTTCTTTCACGGTGTATTATGATGCTTCCCGAGTTGGCCTTGGAGCAGTGTTGATGCAGGATGGCAGGGTGATTGTGTATGCGTCTCGACAGCTGAAGGTCCATGAGAAGAATTATCCCGTTCATGACTTAGAGCTGGCAGCCATTGTTCATGCATTGAAAATTTGGAGGCACTATCTTTATGGCGTGTCGTGTGAGGTTTTTACTGACCATCATAGTCTCCAGTACTTATTCAAGCAGAAAGATCTAAATTTGAGGCAGCAGAGATGGTTAGAGTTACTAAAATATTATGATGTCACCATATTGTATCACCCAGGGAAGGCCAATGTGGTGGCTGATGCATTGAGTAGAAAGGCGGTGAATATGGGCAACCTTGCGTATATTCCAGTTGGTGAGAAACCGTTGGATTCATACATTCAGATGTTGGCTAATCAGTTCGTGAGGTTGGATATTTCACCCAGTAGTGTTCTAGCTTGTACAGTCACTTGGTCTTCTCTAAATGACCGTATCCGGGAGCGGCAGGATGATGACCCACATTTGTCGGTCTTTAGGGACATAGTTCGTCACGGTGATGCCAAGCAGGTTACGGTTGGAGATGATAGTGTTTTGAGGATGCAGGGTCGTTTATGTGTACCTAATGTTGATGGCCTTCGTGAGTTGATCCTTGAGGAGGCTCACAGTTCTAAGTATTCGATTCATCCAGGTGCAGCCAAAATGTACCAAGACTTGAGGCAACATTATTTGTGGAGAAGAATGAAGAAGGACATTGTTGCGTATGTGGCTCGTTGCTTAAACTGTCAGCAGGTAAAGTATGAGCATCAGAGACCTTGTGGTTTGCTTCAGCAGATAGAGATTCCTGAGTGGAAGTGGGAGCGTATCACTATGGACTTTGTTGTTGGGCTCCCACAGACTCAGAGGAAATTTGACGCAGTTTGGGTCATTTTAGATAGGCTGACTAAATAAGCACATTTCATTTCCTGTGGCAAGTACTTATACTTCAGAGCGGTTGGTTGAGTTATATATCCGGGAGATTGTTCGCCTTCATGGTGTGCCAGTATCTATCATTTCTGATCAGGGTACGCAGTTTGCTTCGCACTTTTGGAGGGCAGTTCAGCGTGAGTTGGGTACCTGAGTGGAGTTGAGTACATCATTTCACCCTCAGACTGTCGGGCAGTCCGAGCGTACCATTCAGATATTGGAGGATATGCTCCGGGCTTGTGTTATTGACTTTGGAGGTTTGTGGGATCAGTTCTTGCCGTTAGTGGAGTTTGCTTATAATAATAGTTATCGGTCAAGCATTCAGATGGCTCCTTATGATGCGTTATATGGTAGACGGTGCAGATCGCCAGTTGGATGGTTTGAGCTGGGAGAGGCTCTGTTGTTGGGTACATACTTAGTTCAGGAGACCTTAGATAAGGTCAAGATTATTCAAGAGAGACTTCGTGCAGCTCAGTCTAGGCAAAAGAGTTATGCCGATCGTAAGTTTCGTGATGTGGCATTCATGGTTGGAGAGAGAGTATTGCTTCGTGTGTCGCCCATGAAGGGTGTTATGAGATTAGGGAAGAAGGATAAGTTGAGCCTTAGGTATATCGGGCCATTTGAGATTCTTGATAGAGTGCAGGAGGTAGCTTATAGACTTGCATTGCCTCCAGGGTTATCCTCAGTTCATCCGGTATTCCACGTGTCTATGCTATGGAAATATCATGGTGACCCGTCCCACGTGTTAAATTTTAGCTCTGTACAATTGGACAAAGACTTGACTTATGAGGAGGAGTCGGTAGCCATTTTAGACCGACAGGTTCGTTAGTTGAGATCTAGGAGTTATCCTTCAGTTCTAGTGCAGTGGAGAGGCCAGCCCGTTGAGGCAGCTAATTGGGAGTCCGAGTCGGGCATGCAGAGTAGATATCCACACTTGTTCGCCATTTCAGGTAATTTTCTAAGTCTGTCTGAGGACGAACGTTTGTTTTAGAGGTGGAGATTATGATGACCCAAGAGGTCATTTTATGAATTTAGACTCCGTTCTAAGCTTAATAGCCCTAAAAAGACTAATTTAAATACCTCGATTTGTGTGCGTAGTTCGGGCGTGAAACCGGAAATCTTTTATGTGAAAATACGAGAAAATAGTGATATCTCGCACCACATCCGCAACACCATTTCAATTCCTCAAATTCCTGATTCATAGCAAGCGCTTCGCGACGCGTAAGATTGAGTAGGAAGAAACATAGGCATAAGCCTCTGAGGAATCAAATCGAACGATGAGGAATCAAGAAGGGAATTATTCCTAACAGCCCTGTAGCCTCTCGAAGATAAGTACAGACGTCTCTGTACCAATCCGCAAGACTCTACTAGACTTGCTCATGACTCGTGAAACCTAAGGGAACCTAGAGCTCTGATACCATGTTGTCACAACCCAAAATCCATAAGGTCGTGATGGCGCCGGACACCATTGTCAGGCAAGCCAATGATTAATAGTTAAGTTAAATTCCCGTTTTAATATTTGGAAATCGTTACATAATAACAACCGAATACAAATCCGCTAAGAAAATTTGATAGATTAAACATCCATTTTGAAATTAAAAAAAAACTTTCCAAACACATCCCAGAGCCCGGTGTCACAAGTGCATGAGCGAACTTCTAGGAATTTGTACAAATAATACCATGCATGTCCGAAATACAAGTTGGACAAGGACTTTAAAATAAAAATAAATGCAACACAAGGGGAAGACTCTGCCGGATGCGGGTCGTCTCCGGGTGATGCAGCTCGTCTAAGTCTCCAAGTCAACCACAATGTTGTGAGGGTACCTGTGCAATAAAAATGCACAACAAGTGTAGCATGAGTGCGAAAACAATGTGTACTCAGTAAGTATCCCACCTAAACTCAGAGAGGTAGTGACGAGAGGTCGAATTAGACACTTGCTAGAAGTCAATTTAATAAGAATAAAGGAAAACACCGAGCATGAATATCACAGAAGGCTTAACAAGTAATTATAGGAAATATCAACTACTTCTCACATTCCTTTTCCAACTTTAATACCTTTATCATTTCAGTTGCAAATTTCATAAAATCCAGGCCAACAAGCAGTTCAAAGATCACAAGAAGTATGCAGCAAATATCATGCGCAAACAATGCCGAGGGTCGAACGGCGCGGACCAACAATAATAAATTGTACACTGCCGAGGGTTGAACGGCTAGAACCATAGATGCATCTATCTGCCCCGCTCGCGAATCGATCATGTGACGTGTTTATACATAAATACAGGGTTATCCTACTCGCGAATCATACATGCGACTCAGGTACCCATAGCTACACATATTCACACAATAAGTCCACATTTACCACGAAAGCAGTTACCCATGGAAGTGGTAAAATTCTTCTTAAAGGATCACAAAAAAATAGCATTTAAATCTTTATTTTGAAACTCATTTGCAAAGTATAATAATATTCAATAATATAACCGTATCAGGAACACAATCAACCACGGAGGAATCAATTATCTTTCTAAACGATTAAGAAACATACACTCTAGACTTCTTAGGAAATAAATTACCAATTCAATAGCAGTATCAGTCTAATATTATTGGAAGGATCACATGTACAACTCGTAAGGCATGCTAGTGGGTCTTAGACTACCCGGACATAAGCATATTAGTAGCTATGCACGTACTCCCGTCACCTCGTGCCTACGTAGCCCCCGGAAATAATAGCATGTATTCATTTAGTTCACCTATGGGAACAATTCCCCCTCACAAAGTTAGAAAGGAGACTTACCTCACTCCGAAATTCCATAACCGGCTTCCAAGTCTTTCTGACGACTCCAACGGATGCACAACGCCCCAAAACTATCCAAATAACGACAAATCAATGAAATTACACTCTAATATTTGTTAACAATTCAAACTATATAAATTTCCATCTCCGCTCAAGGAATTGACAAAAATGCCCTCGGGCCCACGTGCCCGGATTCCGAAATTTCTCGAAGATAAACTCTACCCGTAGTCTTACTAGCTCAAATATACAATTTACTCTAATTACCATGCTCAAATTCGTGGTAAAATCTAAAAATATAAATTTCTAGGTTTTCCTCCAAATTCCCAATTTCCTACTAATTTCCATGTCTAAATCCATGTAATGATCACATATTTAACTCAAAAATAGGAAGAAATCACTTGCCTAGTGTTGCTTGGTGAAAATTCCTTCTTGATATCTCCAAAATCATCCAAATCAAATGAAAGAAATGGGTCAAAACTCGTGTTTAAAACAATTTGCCCAGGCTTCATCGAGTTGTACCTTGCGCTAGGCAGGTTGTACATCCTATTACAATTTTCCCTTGTTGTATACCTTTTGTTAAAATTCCCATAACTCTTTGTAGAAATATTCAAATGACAAACGGTTTGAAGATTTAGAAACTAGACTCGAAGATATTTAATTTAATAGGTTATAAACATATAAATCTTTATATATTCCGATATATGAGCTTCTGAAGTCGGCTCCATGCATCAGAAAATTCTGTCGAAACTGCTCCACCAGCCATCTTTAATCGTTCATAACTTTCTGATAAAATGTCCAAATAATAAATGGTTTAACTTTACGGAAACTAGAATGCAAGGACTAAAACTTTTATGTTTTGTAAATTTTCAGAATCCTTATATATTTCGAGATATAAGCTTCCAAATTCAGCTCCGCGATTGCACTAGTTGCTGTCAAAACAGCTTTCTGCAGAAAATTTCAGCAACTCTTTGGTCCGAAATTCATTCTGTTAACCTTCTGAAATCCACTCGAGGCCCTCGGGACCTTAACCAATTATACCAAAATGTTCCAAAACATGATACGAACTCCCTCGAGGCCTCAAATCACATCAAACAACGTCAAAATCATGAATCACATTCCAATTTTAGCTTTATGAACTTTGAAATTTAAAACTTCTACATCCGATTCCGAAACCTATCAAATCACGTCCGATTGACCCCAAATTTTGTACACAAGTCATATTCAAACATACGGACCTGCTCCAACTTTCGGAATTGGAATCCGACCCCGATATCAAAAAGTCAAACTCTCGATCAAACTTCTCAAAAACCTTCAAATTTCTATCTTTAGCCAAATGACTTCAAAATGATCTATGGACATCCGAATTCACTTCCGATCGCGCTCCCAACTCCAGAATCACCATACGAAGCTATTCCCAGACTCGGAATCCCAAATGGACATCTATAACACTGAAATACCTTACAACCCAAATTTATGAAATTCTTCTAAAATGTTATCTTCCATAATATGCGCCAAAACGCTCCCGGGTTATCCAAAGCCCGATCCGGATATACGCCCAAGTCAGAAATCATTATACGAACCTTTTGGAACCTTCAAGTCCTAATTCGGAGGTCGTTTACTCAAAATTCTAATCTTAGTTGATTCTTCCAACTTAAGGCTTCCGATTTGAGAATTTTCTTCCTAAATTGACTCCAAACTTCCTGAAATTCAGTTCTGACCACAACTACAAGTCATAATACTTGAAATAAAGCTGCTCATGACCTCAAATTGCTAAACGATGTGCTAGAGCTCAAAATGACCGGTCAGATCATTACATCTGGTTCCGGAGCCCGGTACAGGTTTGTTATGATGTTTAAAGGTTAACTGTGAAATTTGGTGAAAAATGGAGTCCGTTTGACGTGATTCGGACATCCGGTTGAAAAGTTATGAACTATAAGAGTTATTGATGAAAATGATGAATTTTGAGGTTTAATTCATAGTTTTACATGTTATTTTCATGATTTGATCGCACGAGCAAGTCTGTATGATGTTTCTAGACTTGCGTGCATGTTTTGTTTAGAGCCCCGAGATCTCGGGTGAGTTTCGGATAGGCCACGGGATGTTTTTACACTGAAAGATTGTTGGTTTTTATACTGTCAGTGCACATCACTTTTGTGCATTGCGTCGCACCCCTTTGAACGCGAACGTACAGAGTAAAAATGCTGGAGGGTCGTTTTGTTCTATGCAAACGCACCCCCATCAGATGCGAACGCATAGAGTAGTTAGGACCTGGGAGGGGGAGACTGATTTACCCTATGCAAACACACAGGGTAGGACGCGAACGCATAGGCCTGAGGTATTAACCCTATGTGAACGCGGCCAATGGCACGCGAACGCATAGGGTATTTGCCGAGGCAGTATATAAATAATTTAAAAACGGGCAGAACCCTTCCTTCTTCATATTTTCGAACCCCACAGCCCTAAGAGGATTTTCTTCACCAAATATCTTCCCCAAGTCATAGGTAATCAATTCCAAACTTCACTCTTTAAATTCCTTACTGTGTTTCATCACTTTTAAATCAAAATCTAAGAATTTCCATGATAAAAATTTGAGGGTTTGGGTAGAATTAGTGAATTTTGTAAAAATCAAATTTTTACCTCGAATTGAGGTCAGATTTCGAAACTAATTGTATATTTAGGTTCGTGGGTGAACGTAATTTGGTCTGAGCCCCGAGTTTGGACCAAGTGAGCCCGGGGTCGGGTTTTAACTTTTTTGAGAAAACTTAAGAAAAATTATAATTTTCAGTAAAGTTAGTTCCTTTAGCATTAATTAATGATATTAAGTTAATTATGGTTAGAGTCGAGTGTATTGGAGGTGAATTCAAGAGGAAAAGCTATAATTGAACAGTGAGTGGCCTGCGAAGTTGAGGTAAGTGCTTGGTTTAACCTTGACTTGAGGGAATAGGAATCTCCAACCTGATTGTTATGTGAAATTCCTTGTGTGTAGTTTATAGGTGAGGTGACGAGTACCTATGCACTACCAAATTGTGTTTTACCATGATCCCTTTTCCGTTTTCCATTTATTTGCTTCCCGGCTTGACTGTTTTATGATGTTGAGGTTTATATGGTCAAGTGATGATCTTTGCTTTAATAAATCTAAGACCTAAATAAGAGTCACATGTACTTTTGTCTTGATGTTATATTGATCAAGAATGCATTTGAATTATCGTTTTTATGTTTTTCTTTTGAAGATTTAGTGAAGTATTAAACCTTAGACCATTAAACAAAAAAAAAGTATTGATAATATTGTAGAGTAGGATCCCAGACATTAAAAATGTAAAACGGTAAGATAAGATAAACTATTTGGAGCTCATTAAATTTATGTCATGAGTGAATAGATGAAAATATTCATTTATAGGCGGCTTTTAGAAATATGTTCAAGTACGTAATTGAATTATTCCGCATATGCTACTTGACTATTTATTTTCATTAGATTATTGCCAAGTATTGTTGCACGCATGTTAAAAGTGTTGGTATTTGGCGCCATCATGATCCCTAAGGTGGGGAATTTGGGTCGTGACAGCTAGAGCTTCTAGATCTTCTTCTAAGAGTAGAGAGTCCAGTGAACCACTTCGCGAACCAAAGTTGATGAGATTGTACCCGCTGAATTTTCTTTCATAAGTGACAGTGAAGACATAAGAAAAAAGCTTTCTTTCATGACGTCTCATGATTGCGATGATCTTTACCCTACTCAAATTACTGAGGGTTTGATTTCTCGTGTGCGCAGAGGCTGTTATTAGAAATTTGATTTCCCGATCTTGGTCCCCAATGAAAATTAAAGGATAACTTCTTACAAAGCAGGCTATTCTTTTGTATATACCTACCCTTTTACTTTGGGTTTCAGGCCTTCCATCGACCCTGTCATTATAGAGTTTTGTCAATTTTTTAACGTGTGTTTGGGACAAATCGGTCCTATCGTCTGGAGGGCAGTAGCATGTCTCAGATATTTGGATAACTTGGCTTCACTTCCTTTTACCTTTTATCATCTTATTCACCTCTACTCTCCTAAGTTATTCTGCCAAGGAATCTTTACTCTTGTGGCTAGGAGTAAGAGAGTTTTAGTCATTCCTGATGATGATAAAGATATAGGTTGGTATGCTAGGTTTGTTGCTGCCCCTACAAGTGGATTAGTAGGTGAAGAAAATTTACCTTTCCGTAAGAAGTGGGACTTTGCACGTAAGTTTTGTTTACTCACTTATTTCCTTATTCTTGATAGATGTTCAGTACCGTGACTGTTTTTGTCTTTTTTCAGCAACCATGGGAACCGTCGAGGAGATTTCAGGTTTCCATGGTTGGGTAGAAAAATTGTTGTTGATCTCTCCAATAGAAGAACGTTCTTGGAAATTCCTTTCTGCAAGGTTTGGTTGGAAAGTAAAAACCCATGGTAGGTTTTTTTTACGTTTCCTTTTTCTCTCTTTTTTGAAATTCTCTAATCCTTTTTGTTTGTTAGGGTTCCCCGCTAGTGGTGTCACTGCGGCTGCTATAACTTCTTCGAAGCTCTCTTTGGCCAAGGCTCAAGAAATTATCTTAAATTCTTCTTTGTCAAAATGGAAAGCGGATAGGACTCAAACCTTAGAAGATGAGGAGGAGCAAGAGGAAGGCTCGTTGGTTCGTAGGCCACGAACAAGAAGAAGAGTCATGTCTGATGACGAATCTGCTCCCCTTACTGGTCCATCTTCCGTGCCTGAGCCTGATCATTCTACCCCTGCATAATCTGAGGAGGAAATTTGTCACGACCCAAAATCCAACACAGGTCGTGATGGCGCCCAACACCAAAGTCAGGCAAGCCAACAGTTGTTTATTAGTGAGATTATCCTTATTTAACATACCAACCCACATATTCCCAAAGTTTTAAGTTTAGATCATCTAAATAAAAGCGGAAACATTACCCAACTTATATAAATACAACCAGAATGATCGTGATTCAATATATACAGTCCCAAAATAAAGAGTCTACTATGTGTGTGCCTGGAACTAGTGTCACAAGTCAACAGGTGAACTAGTATGATATACAAAAGGTGATACAAGTTGTACTGTTGTCTGAGGGAAATAGACAGAAATAAACAAAATATAAGTCCATAACACTGCTGAGAAACGCCAAGGGATGCAGCTCACCATGGAGTCAGGTCCAGAATATGCCAAGCTCCGGTCGGATAACCAGAAACACCAGCCTCAGAACCTGTACAATTAAGTATAGAAGTGCAGCATGAGTACATAAATATATATATGTAACCAGTGAGTATCCCTCCTAACCTTGAAGAGGTAGTGACGAGAGGTCGACATGACACTCGCTAAGGTTCAACATTATAATTTAACAGAATGTAATGGAAACAGTAGGCACGTAAAGACAGTGAAGGTACAAGTATGTATGTAAGATACTGAAGTCCAGGAAGAATAATGGAAATAAATAAAACAATTACCACTTCACTTTCCCCCCAAAATATATGTTAGATCAATATACATGAAATTTAGTAACAAATAAATCATACGCATGCAGGGTAAGGACAACCGGCCGGAGTGATAAATAGTCATGTCCGTGTACCGCCGAGGATCGAACGGCCCGTACCAAAAGTGCACCTCTCCACAAAGTACTCACATCTATGCACTGCCGAGGATCGAACGTTCCGTACCAAAAGTGCATCTCTCAACCTCTCTATGCACTGCCGAGGATCGAACGGCCCGTACCAAAAGTGCATCTCTCAATCTGCCATAGCGTACGACGCGTTCCCATAAGAGTGGAGGAAATCACACTCCGCTCGCGGGATGTAAATTGCGAAGCGGTCACATGCACATAAATTATTCCTTTTTAAAAGAGAATACTTTTCCGCGAACAATTTCTTACAAGTTTTTCTCAAATTTCATAACTTCGGGAACATAAGCAACATATAGCGTTAATTCATTTCGCATGTAGTTTATATCAAGTAAAATATTGAAAGCATGATGTGGGCCTAACTGCCCGGACATAATAGTAATAGTCACTACGTACGAAGTCTCGTCACTTGGTACATACGTAGCCCCCACAAGGTATCACATATAGCATTTAAAATCACTTAGGGGGACAATTCCCCCTTACAAGGTTAGAAAGGAGATTTACCTCGTGTCGAATCTACCCCTCGGACCAAGGATACGCCCGAACTCCGAACTCTACACCCGAGGACTCGCAACTAGCCAAATATGGTACAATGATATCAATGCATGTTCAAAGTGGGTTAATTATCCTATTTATTCAATAATTCAACATTCTTGAAGAATTCCCAAAATCCAACCCCAAGCCCGCACGTTCAATTTCTGAAAATTCTCGAAGGAATCGCTCACCCGAAGCCTAAGGATCGTTAATATATGATTTCTACTTGAATTTATAGCAAATAATGCTAATTCACCAATTTCTCAAGAACCCTAAATTACTACCAAATTCTTGATTTTTCAATGATTAGTAGGGAGTTTAACTAGAAATTCATGTTTGAAACTAGTGTTAGAGTGGAATTTACTTACCTCTTTAGTAGCTAGGTCGTGGAACCTCTTTCCCCAAGCTCCCAAGTCTCTAATGGTGGTGGAAAATGAAAGAAAGGGGTGAAGTCCCGTGTTTTAAAGGAAACACATTGCATGGCCTACAGGGGTTCCACACCTGCGATCTCGCGCCTGCGAGCTGGAGCTCGCACCTGCGGAACTGGACGGGAAAGGCTGAGTTCGCACCTGCGGAGGGGTGGCCACACCAACGGTTCCGCTCCTGCGGACTTTTGTCCGCACCTGCGAGAAAGGGGGACCTCACCTGAGGTCGCACCTGCGATGGTTGGGACCGCAGGAGTGGTCCTGCACCTGCGACTGAGCAACCGCACCTCCGGTCACACCATAACAGGTGCACCAACACCTATTTTAGCTGTTTTTAGCCCCGTTGGGTGCCCGGGAGGCCCCTGGGCCCACCCGAGCCCTCGTCCAAATATACCAACAAGTCCCAAATCATAATACGGACTCGCTCGAGCCTTCGGAACACCCAAAACAATGCTAAAACTCAAAATCACACCTCAAAACCTCATGAACCAAACTTAGGAACTTTAAGTATTCTAGACTTCGCTAACAACGCGCCGAACCGACCTATACTACTCGGAATGACACCAAATTTTGCAGGCAAGTCACAAATGAAATAACGGAACTATTTCTAGTCTCAGAATTCTGTTCGAACCTCGATAACACAAAAACACGTCCAAAACCACAATAGGAACTTCTTATTTCAATATTGGGCGCCGAAACGCTCCTGAGTCATCAGAAACCCACCCCGAGCATACGCCCAGGTCCAAAATCATCACTCGAAGCTACTGGAACCGACGAAACTCGATTCCGAGGTCGTTTACCCAGAATGTCGACCGAAGTCAAACTTGGCCTTAAAGGCCAACCTTAAGGAACCAATTGTTCCTATAGCACTCTAAACACCTCCGAATCCCGGACCACCAGTCCCCGCAAGTCATAAATCATAAAAATCCACTATGGGAAGTTTCATTTAGGGGAACGGGTTCCGATAACTCAAAATGACCGGTCGTGTCGTTACATCATACCTGGAATGCTGAATATGCGTGGATATCTACTCTTCATGTCCTCCTCGGACTCCCAGGTCGCCTCCTCAACTAGATGGCCCTTCCACTGGACCTTTACGGCAGGAACTCTCTTGGACCTCAACTGGCGGTCCTGTCTATCAATAATAGAAATTGTCTCCTCCTCGTAGCCTAACCTCTCATCCAACTGAATAGTGCTGAAATCAACCACGTGAGAGAAATCGACGTGGTACCTCCGGAGCATGGAAACATGAAAAACTGGATGAACTCCTGATAAACTGGGAGGCAAGGCCAGCTCATAAGCAAACTCCCCAACTCACCTCAATACCTCGAATGAACCTATAAACCTCAGGCTCAACTTGCCCTTCTTCCCAAACCTCATAATACCCTTCATTGGCGAGACTTTCAACAGGACCCTTTCTCCCTCCATAAATGATACATCACGTGCCCTCTGATCCGCGTAACTCTTTTGTATGGACTAGCTGTACGGAGCCTCTCCTGAATCAACTTCACCTTCTCCAAGGCATCCCTCACCAGGTCGGTGCCATATACCTTAGCCTCGCCGGGCTCAAACCACCCGATAGGAGAACGACATCGTCGACCATACAAAGCCTAAAAATGGTGCCATTTCAATGTTGGACTAATAACTATTATTGTAAGCAAACTCGGCCAAAGGCAAGAACTGGTCCCACTGACGTCCGAAGTCAATCACAAATGCCCTGAGCATGTCCTCCAATATCTGAACTGTACACTCCGACTGACCATCAGTCTGAGGGTGAAATATTGTGCTGAGCTCTATCTGGGTGCCCATCTCACTATGCAATGCTCTCCAGAAGTGCGAGGTGAACTGAGGACCTCGATCTGATACAATGGACACCGGCACACCATGACCGGACTATCTCCCGAATGAAGATCTGGGCCAACCTCTCAAAAGTATATGTAGTAGCTACTGGAATGAAATGCGCCGATTTGGTCAATCTATCCACAATGACCCAAACCGCGTCCACCTTCCGCAAAGTCCGAGGCAACCTAACCACGAAGTCCATAGCGATATGCTCCCATTTCCACTCAGGTATGGGCATATGCTGAAGTAGGCCTCCTAGCCTCTGGTGCTCATACTTCACCTGCTAGCAATTAAGACACCTAGTAACATACTCCATAATGTCCTTCTTCATCCGCCTCCACCAGAAATGCTGCTTCTAGTCACGATACATCTTCGTAGCACCAGGATGAATAGAATACCGAGAACTGTGTGCCTCCTCTAGAATCCTCTCCCTCAGGCCATCAACATTAGGAACAAATAAGTGACCCTGAAGTCTCAGAACACCATCCTCGCCAATATTAGCCTCCTTAGCCTTACCCTGAACCACTATCTCCCGAAGCTCTTCTAAGCACGGGTCATAGAACTGACGGGCCTTAATCTCCCCTAATAACGAAGACTGAGCAACCACATGTGCTAAAACTCGACGAGGCTCTGAAAGGTCTAACCTCACTAGGCGATTGGATAAGGACTGAATGTCCAAGCCTAGAGGTCTCTCCTCTGCTGCGATATAAGCCAAGCTACCCATACTCTCCGCCTTCCTTCTCAAAGCATCTGCTACCATATTTTCCTTGCCCGGGTGATAAAGAATGGTGATATCATAATCTTTCAACAACTCAAGCCATCTGTGCTGCCTCAAATTAAGATCCTTCTGCTTGAACAAGTGTTGAAAGCTATGGTGGTCTGTATAAACCTCACAGGACACTCTATACAAGTAGTGCCTCCAAATTTTAAGAGCGTGAACAATCGCCGCTAACTCCAAATTCACAGGGTAATTCTTCTCATGAACCTTCAGTTGGCGTGAAGCATAAGCAATAACTCTCCCCTCCTGCATCAATACACACCCCAAGCCAACGCGTCAAGCTTCTCATTATACTATGTACATCCTAGAACTGGAAGGCAATACTAGAACTGGTGCTAAGGTCAATGCCGTCTTGAGCTTCTGAAAGCTCGCCTCACACTCGTCAGACCATCGAAACGGGGCATTCTTCTTAGTCAATCTAGTCAATGGAGTTGCAATAGAAGAGAAACCCTCCACAAATCGGCGGTAATATCCTGCTAGGCCCAAAAAGCTCCTGATCTCTGTAGCTGAAGTAGGACGCGACCAACTCTGAACTGCCTCAATATTCTAAGGATCAACCTTGATACCCTCTCCGGATACCACAAGCTCCAAAAATTCCACGGAATCCAGCAAAAACTCACACTTGGAGAACTTAGCATATAGCTTTTGTCCTCGCAAAGTCTGGAGCACAACTCTCAAATGCTGCTCGTGCTCCCCCAGGCTACGTGAGTAAATCAAAATGTTATCAATGAAGACAATGACAAAGGAATCAATATATGGCCTGAACACCCTATTGATCAAGTCCATGAATGTTGCTGGGGCATTAGTCAAGCCAAAGAACATCACCAAGAACTCATAATGGCCATATCTCGTACGAAAAGCAGTCTTCGGAACATCTGAAGCCTGAATCCTCAACTGATGATACCCCGATCGCAAATCAATCTTAGAAAACACACGAGCACCCTGCAACTGGTCAAACAAATCATCGATGCGCGACAAGGGATACTTGTTCTTAATGGTAACCTTGTTCAACTGGCGGTAATCAATACACATCCGTATAGACCCATCCTTCTTCTTCACAAATAAAACGGGAGCAACCCATGGAGATACACTCGGTCTGATGAACCCCTTAGCTAATAACTCCTCAAGCTGCTCCTTCAACTCCTTCAGCTCTTTCGGAGTCATACGGTACGGAGGAATGGATATAGGTTGGGTGTCTAGAGCTAAATCAATGCAGAAATCAATATCACGGTCCGGAGGCATGCCCGAAAGATCCGAAGGAAATACATCCGCAACTCTCGAAACACTGGCACTGAATCAATCGTTGGAGACTTGGCGGTGGTGTACCGCACATACGCAAGATAGGCTAGACAACCTTTCCCGACCATATGTCGAGCCTTCATGAATGAAATAACCCAGCTGGTTGCACTAACTGAAGAACCCCTCCACTCTAGCCTAGGTCACTCGGGCATGGCTAAAGTAATTGTCTTGGCATAGAAATCAATCACAGCATGATAAGGAGATAGCCAATCCATGCTAGAATAACCTCAAAATGTCGAGAAATAAAAGGTCAACTCTGGTCTCGAACCCACAGAAGGTGATCACAAAAGACCGATACACCCGGTCTACCACCACAGAATTGCCCACAGGAGTGGACACATATATAAAAGATCCCAAGGACTCATGAGAAACATCCAGATAAGGAGCAAATAGGGCTGAAACATACGAATAAGTGGATCCTGGATCAAACAATACTGAAGCCTCTCTACCACATACTGAGATAATACATGTGATCACGGCGTCTGAGGCCACTACATCTGATCTGGCCGGAATAGCATAGAATCTGGCTGGAGTACCGAAAGACTGGGCTCCACCAGAGTGAACAGGAGCTGCCTGACCTCCCCCTGACTGGCCTCCACCTCTAGGGTGACCCCTACCGACCTGTCCTCGACCTCTAGGTGGTCGGACTGCTGGTGCCGGACCCATCGGCTGATAGCTCTGATGTACGGCCTTACCCCGATACCTGGGACACTGCCTCCTCATATGAACTGGCTCTCCACACTCATAACAACTCCCAGGTGGCATAGTCTGCTGGCCCGAAGAAGATCCCTGAAGGGCCGGAGGGCGATGAGAGCCCTCAGGCATAGCACTGAAATAAGGATCAGAGGATCTCGGATGACTGGGATACGCACTGTGAGAACTCTGAATGGATGGAGGACGGTAGGAACGCTCTGGCATGGCACTGAAATGAGGCCTCGCTGGAATACCTCAGGGAGGTGGTGGAGGTGCTGAATATAAAGGCCTGTTGGGCTGACCACTGCTATACTGACCCCTGCCCCTAGCTGGGGCGCCTCTAAAATCTCCAGAGAATCTGGCCCTCTTATCCTGCTGACCCTGCTCCCTGCTCCTCGACTGATAACCCTCGATCCTGCGAACAATCTCCACTACGAGCTGATAAGGGGTACTCATCTCCACCTCTCGAGCCATGGTGGATTTAATACCTGGATGCAACCCTGCTACAAACCTCCGCACTCTCTCAGCGTCGGTGGTCAATATCATAAGTACATGGCATGAAAACTCTGAAAATTTGGCCTCATAATATGTCACGGACATCTGCCCCTACTCTAACCGCTCAAACTTACCCTGCAGCTCTTCCCTCTCAGAGGGTGGAATATATCTGGCCAAGAATATCTGTCTTAACTGATCCCAAATGACGGTAGGAGAATCTGCTGGCCTGCTAAGAATATAAGACTGCAACCACCTGCGAGCTCTGCCCTCTAATTGGAATGTTGTGAAATCCACTCCATGGGACGCTAGGATCCCCATGTTGTGCAGTCTATCCCTGCACCTATCAATGGAGTCCTGGGCATCCTCACCTCTCTCACCCCCGAAGGCCGGAGGGCGTAATCGAGTCTATATGTCTAGCATCTTCTACTGATTGCCATCCGCAGCTGGTCTGGGCTCCGGTGTTGCTACTACAGGCTGGGTCCCACCCACGGGCAGTGTACCCAGGGTGTGATGTAATGTTGTTGTCGGTCCTGCGGCCTGAGCAGTAGGGGTCTGGGCTCCCCCTCCCGCCTGAGAAGTGACAGGATCTGCTGGAAATAAACCAGCTTGGGACATAGTGTTCATAAATCTCATCATACGGCCCATGACTTCCTGGAAGTCTGGCGCCGTCATAAAGTCTACTGGTGCAGGATCTTCTAGAGGTACCTCATCCTGCTCCTCTACAATAGGGTCCTCTGGTGGCGGGACCGGAATAGCTCTGGGATGCCCTCGTCCCCTACCACGGGACGGGGCCCTCCCTCGGCCTCTGCCAGCGGAGGTAGCGGCCCTTCCCGGGTCTGGAACATCAGATGCGCGCGTCCTCACCATCTGTGAGAGAATAAAAGAATGAATTTAATAAATCATCGACTGCACGATAGAATAAGAACAAAGAGAGGTTTCCTAACACCCTATAGCCTCCTGAAGATAAGTACAGACGTCTCTGTACTGATCCGCAAGACTCTACTAGGTTTGCCCGTGACTCGTGAGACTTACGTGAACCTAGTGCACTGATACCATGTTGTCACGACCCAAAATCCAACATAGGTCGTGATGGCGCCCAACACCAAAGTCAGGCAAGCCAACAGTTGTTTACTAGTGAGATTATCCTTATTTAACATACCAACCCCACATATTCCCAAAGTTTTAAGTTTAGATCATTTAAATAAAAGCGGAAATATTACCCAAATTAAGTAAATACAGCCAAAATGATCGTGATCCAATATATATAGTCCCAAAATAAAGAGTCTACTATGTGCGTGCCAGGAACTAGTGTCACAAGTCAACAAGCGAACTAGTAGGATATACAAAAGGTGATACAAGTTGTACTGCTGTCTGAGGGAAATAGACATAAATAAACAAAATATAACTCCATAGAACTACTGAGAAACTCCAAAGGAGGAAGCTCACCGTGGATTCAGGTCCAGAATATGTCAAGCTCCGGTCGGATAACCAGAAACACCAGCCTCAGAACCTGTACAATTAAGTAAAGAAGTGCAGCATGAGTACATAATATATATGTACCCAGTGAGTATCCCGCCTAACCTTGAAGAGGTAGTGACGAGAGGTCGACATGACACTCACTAAGGTCCAACAGTATAATTTAACATAATGTAATGGAAACAATAGGCACGTAAAGACAGTGAAGCAATAAGTATGAATGTAAGATACTGAAGTCCAGGAAGAATACTGGAAATAAATAAAATAATTACCACTTCATTTTTTCCCCAAATATCTGTCAAATCAATATACATGAACTTTAGTAACAAATAAATCATATGCATACATGTTTAACCAAAGAATTAGACCCTTTGACTAAAGCTTATTTTTAAGATGAATAGGGATTACTGATAATCAAGATAATAGGAAAAATGAATAATAAAAAATATTGCAGGAATAAAAGATCGAAGTTAATTGTATTCGAGAATCAGATGCCTTTACAAGTTGTATTCCCCTCTCTTATATAGGAGATTCTTAACGTACGACTCCTGCTGTGGTTACTCATTAATGACTAATTATGACATTAATGAGGCGTTACAAAGGATAAAGGTAATAGGGTTTCAGTTACATAACGTTCGAGTAATCAATTATGGGTCCTTGAATCTGCCCGTAGCTTTGTCTAGATTCATTCTGACCGTGCCTCTCTCCCGTTTTGATCAAGTTGAATTTCTCGTGGCTGATAAGTTTG
>ML310233.1:0-13373 GCA_005239505.1 Nicotiana paniculata
TAGCCAACGACTATAATTTGAAAAACTAGCCGTTTGGATTTTTTAGTGCAAGTTTGAATATCTATTTACTATTTTTTTGTTTTAAATTTGAATTACAAGATTTATGTCGCAATATTTACAAGAAATTGCCTTAAATAAATTTTTTTTTTAAAGAAAATAACCCGGATCGTTTAGGCCTGTGGGCCCGACCCACTTAGCCCGGGCCTATGTGGGCTTAGGTTCACAGCGGGCCGATTCTACACATTAGGACCGTTTGGCTCGAGCCCGCCTGACCCAAGCCCGCCTAGCCCGGGGCCTGTTTGGCCCGTTTGGCCCAGGCCCGACCCATATTACGCCTTTCCGCCCTTACACTGAGTTTCTTTCCTTCTTCTTTTTTCCTTTTCACAAATTTTATTTTACAAACTCCTTTTAATATAATAAAATATAGATAGTTGAAATTTCAACTATGTCACATCCAATTATACCTTTCATTTTATTTTTTGCCTATTAGGGGCTAGGTGTCAAATTGAACAGCAATGGTTCAAATGGGTTCTAATATGAACAAGTAACATTTTAGTTTAAATTGTGATTTTATAACTAACAGTAGTACATATCTTATTATCTCGCGACCACCTTTGTTGATTACGCCAACTAATTTCTTTGTTTATGTAATGATCCGACCGGTCGTTTTAAAAACTAGCACGTCGTTCAGCGATTCGAGGCCATGAGAAATTTCATTTCAGGTGTTATTACTTGTAGGTGTGGTTGGAATTGAATTTCGGGAAGTTTAGATTCAATTTGGAAAGAAAATTCTCATTTCAGAAGCCTTAAGTTGGAAGAATCGACTAAGATCGGAATTTGGAGTAAATTACCTCTGAATCAGGATTTGAAGGTTCCTGCAGGTTCGTATGATGATTTCGAACTTGGGCGTATGTCCGTATCGGGCTTTGGATAACCCGGGAGCGTTTCAGCGTATATTGTGGAAGTCAGCATTTTGAAGAAATTTCCTAAGTTTAGCTTGAAGCGCATTTCTGTGTTACTGGTGTCCGTTTGGGATTTCGAGCCTGGTAATAGCTTCATATGGTGACTCTGGAGTTGGGAGCGAGATCGGAAGTGAATTCGGATGTCCGTAGGTCAAGTCATTTGGCTAAAGATAGAAATTTGAAGGTTTTTGAGAAATCCGACCAGAAATGAAAATTTTGATATCGGGGTCGGAATATGATTTCGGAAGTTGGAGAAGGTCCGTAATGTCGACTATGACTTGTGTGAAAAATTTGGGGTCAATCGGTTGTGGTTTGATTGGTTTCGGCATCGGATGTAGAAGTTGGAAATTTCAAGTTCATAAAGTTTCAATTTTAGTGCGATTCGTGATTTCGGCGTCGTTTGATGTGATTTGAGGCCTCGAGCAAGTCCACATTATGTTTTGGAACAGGTTGCTTTAATTGGACGGGGTCCTGGGGGCCTCGGGTGGATTCCCGGTGGTTAACGGATCAAGTTTGGAGTTTGAAGAAGTGCTGAGAATGCTGTCATCTGGTGTGACTGCACCTGCGAGGCTTTGGCCGCATGTGCGGCTTTGGGCGCCGCAGGTGCGAGATTTTTCTGGCTTGGCTTGGAGCGTATGTCCGATGCAATTTCCGCACCAGCGAAGGCGCAGATGCAGAAAATGGGGCGCGGGTGCGAATCCGGGCTGGAGCTGAGGAAGATGAAGGTGTGGGAGTTTGGGCGCACCTGCAGGAGCGCATGTGTGAAGGTTGGATCGCAGGTGCGGAAATGAGCCCTGGGCAGAAAGTTTTAAAACGAGAATTTTGCCATTTCTCCTCCTATTTTCATTTGGCATGGGCGATTGTGGGGAGCTTCAAGGAGGGATTTTCGTCCAGGATCACAAGGTAAGTTATTCCAACTCATGTTTAAGTTAAATGCATGGTCTAGGTACGTATTTGAGTTTGGGAATTTGTGGAAAATATGAAATTTTGAAGAAAAACCTAGAAATTGTATTTTGGATTTCTACCACGAATTTGAGCATGGAATTTAGAGTAAATTTTATATTTGAGCTAGTAAAGCTATGGGTGGAGTTTATCTTCGAGAAATTTCAAAATCCGTGCACGTGGGCCCGAGGGCATTTTGGTCAATTCCTCGAGCGGAGTTGGGAATTTATATAATTTGAATCGTTGAAAATATTAGAGTATATTTTCATTGGTTTGCCGTTATTTTGGTTAGTTTTGGGGAGTTGTGCATCAATTGGAGTCGTCGGAAGGGCTTGGGAGCCAGTTATGGAATTTCGGAGCGAGGTAAGTCTCCTTTCTAATCTTGTGAGAGGGAATTGTCCCCATAGGCGAATTAATTAAATATGTGGTACTATTTTGGGGGGCTACGTACGCACGAAGTGACGAGGGTCCGTGCGTAGCTACTATCATGTTTATGTCCGGGTAGTCTAGGACCCAGATGCATGTTTTAATTGCCGTATTTGTAATCTTATTGATGAAAATAAAGTGTTTAAACCTTACTGAACTTGGTAAAAAAATAGATTTCTGGAAAAGATTTCATTACTATTTTTGTGACCTTTAAAAGAGAAATTTGTCATTTACTTGAGTTTTTGCTTTTCCGATGTAGTCGGGGTGGATTGTTTGATTGTGCATGACTGTATGTGACCGCTTTGCAATTTACATTCTGCGAGCGGAGTGTTATTTCTCCCACTCTCATGGGAGCCGGCCGTACGCCACTGCGAGATTGAAAGATGAAATTATGGTTCGGGTCGTTCGACCCTCGATAGTGCACAAATATGATTATTATGATGGCTTAGGTCGGTTGTCCTTATCCTGTATGCGCATGTTAAATTGTTAATGATTTCATGGATTTTGAAGTGATAAGATATTTGGGGGAAAATGAAGTAGTAATTGTTTATTTACTTCCAGTTGTTTGAATTATAGTTATCTTTAATGTTTACTGTTTTTATCATCCTCATATGCCTATTACTGATATTATATCTTGTTAAATTATTTTGTTGGACCTTAGCGAGTGTCAAGTCGACCTCTCGTCACTACCTCTTCGAGGTTAGACAGGATACTTACTGAGTACACGTTTTTTTCGTACTCATGCTACACTTGCTGTGCATTTTGTTGCACAGGTACCTTCATAGCAATATGGCTGACTTGGAGACTTAGAGGAGCTGCACCATTCGGAGACGACCCACAGTCGGCAGAGTCTTCCTCTATGTATAGTATTTTTATTTTTATTCCTTGTCCAATTTGTATTTCGGACAAGCTTTTAGAATTTGTAAAATTCTTAGAAAATGCTCATGTACTTGTGTCACCGGGTTCTGGGATGTGTTTGGGATGTATTTTATAAAAATGGAATATTAAATTGTCGTATTTACTTAGCGGATTTTATTCAATTATTATGTAATAAAGTTAAAGGTAATGATTTAAAAAAAATGCTAAAATAGGAAATTTAACTTAACCATTTAATGATTGGCTTGCCTGACAGTGGTGTCCGGCGCCATCACGACCTTATGGATTTTGGGTCGTGACAACGTGGTATCAGAGCTCTAGGTTCCCTTAGGTTTCACGAGTCATGAGCAAGTCTAGTAGAGTCTTGCGGATCGGTATGGAGACGTCTGTACTTATCTTCGAGAGGCTACAGGGCTGTTAGGAGTACTTCCCTTATTGATTCCTCATCGTGCGATTTGATTCCTCCGAGGCTTATGCCTACGTTTCTTCCTACTCAATCGAACGCGTCGCGAAGCGCTTGCTATGCATCAGGAATTTGAGGAATTGAAATGGTGCTATGGGTGTGATGCGGGATGTTTCTCCCCGCGAAGTTGATTGAGGCTATTGTTGTTGCCCTGCAGAAGGATATTATGTTGTTTCAGCCAGTAACTGTTGTGAACAACTAATTTTGAGGCTATTAGTGTAAATATTTCTTTAGGTCTAACCTTAATACTTTAAACTTTTATCTTACCCTTAATAGGTTTTATTTAAGAAAATTAAAAAAAAAACTACAACAATTATTCACAGTCTTAGAGTATAAGTTTTGTTCTTATTTTAAATAAAAGAAAATCTATAAAACAATTATATATATAAATTTAGTTAGTCTAGAGTTAGTTATTTAATATTTTTGTCTTAATATTTACTTGAATTCTATTAATAAAAGAAAATAAACAAAAGAAGAAGAAGAAAGAAGCAACAACTACTCACGTGATTTTCAAAAAACGTTTGTAACAAATTAAATTTCAAAAGTTTTGTAACTCATCCATGATTCACTCACGCCTCACATTCCCATTCCCCCACTCACAGCACACACCCACAATACATTTTCCTATCTACCCCACTCATATCACCACTTCCTCACAATAATTATATACACACATCTCTATATATAATGAACAGACTTCACAAAAAAAAAAAAAAAAAAAGAGAACGAGAGAAAGGAGAGTAATGAGAGAGCAGCTTGTATCTTCTTCTTCCTCCTCAAAAAGAAAAGCAGCCATAACTTTCACATAAAACTCCCATTCTCATGCCAGTAAATACCTGTAAATTCACTTTCAAAACAGCCTTAAACACCTCGAAAATCAGCCACGAGAACCAACCAAAACCAGCCATCTTCTCCACCATCTCAAACACCATTAAAGCACCATTAAGGCCGCCCAAAATGTCACCATTTTTCTCCATCAAACCCAGCAACTTTCTAGCCTCAAAAACCACCCAATATCACTCTCGAAACTGTCCAAAATGCAGCTGATTGAAAACAGTCCTCTTTTCCTCACAAAACAACAACGTTTTTCGGATCGAGTTCAGTTAAAGCTCTGGTCGTCGGTCGTTAGTTCCGTTCGAGTTTCACGGCGAGGTCTCGAGCTCCGGCGAAAGTCCGTTGTTTCTTTCAAGTTTTTTTTGGATTGTCGATCTTATCCGAACAAACCAGTTGATGTAAAATTTATTTGCTGGAGGTTTTTAGTATTATTGAAGGAATTTTACTAACGGAAGGTCACTTGTCAACTTGCCCTTTACTGTTATTGCATTATTTTTGACCAAGTGTTTTCTTTTTCTATTGGTATATCTTTTCTCCAGTCTTAATTAGTTGTTTTACATGATTCTTTTTTTGTTTATTTGTTATTTTGAAGAATTTGTTTAATCACTTGTGTGAATATAATATTTTGTTTAGTCCTATAGAATTTAGAAAGGAAAGTTGATTGGTCTATATTATTTCATTTGTGAATTTGACTAAAGTATTTGTATTGTGTTAGATACATAAATGAGTGGGTAATTTTCTCACTTGTAGGTAGGTTTTTGATATGTACGAGCCTAATCTTCTTATTCTTCTAGGCCTACAAAACACTGAAATATTAATCCAAGTCCAGGAGACCATTCTTCAATAATTAATTGGCCCATCTTCTCCTTTATTCTATAATAGTTAATTCCACAACAATGAAAAATCCTCCTAAGATAGTCCGCCTACGTCAATTCCAAAAAAAAAAAAAAATAGAAGTCTAAGGTATAATTTTTTACTAAAAATAGCTAATTCAAACCTTTCCACTAACAATAACCACCATAACTCATGTCGTACAACAATATCAACTTAGGAAAGAATAATCTTGAACATCGTAGAAATGCCTTTAGGCGTGTTTGAAATTATGATCGTGATTATGTACACGTTCGCGTGATGTAATTATGATTTTCCAAAATAAATCGAAGTACGCGTTCGCGCGACTTTGGAAAAATAATCTTAAAATTGATAAAGCATGATAAATTGTGTACACGTACGCGTGACATGATTCAAGTGCCGATTTTCAAAATAAAACCAAGGTACACGTTCGCGTGACTTTGGTAAAATAATTTTAAAATTAATTAAGGACTATTAATTATGTACACGTACGCGTGACATGATTTTTAGCACTAAATAAAGTGAGTATACGTATGCATAAATCGTATTAAGATAAATTCTTTAAATACGAATAATCAAGTGATTAGAAGCGGTAAAAGGTAAAAATGCACATAGGTCCTAAAATGAGGAATTAGATAAAATAAGCCAAGTATAAATTGCCTAAGCGACCGTGCTAAAACCACGAAGTCGGGAGTGCCTAACACCTTCTCCCGAGTTAGCAGAATTCCTTACTCAGTCTTCTGGTTTCGCCGACTTTAAACAGAGTCAAACTTCCTCGATTTGGGATTTAAAATAAATCGGTGACTTGGGACACCATGAAATTATCCCAAGTGGCGACTCTGAATTAAATAGATAATCCCATTTTGATTATGTCACTTTAATTGGAAAAACTCCCTTATCCCACCCCTTTCGGGAAAAAAGAAGGTGTGACAGCTCTGGCGACTCCGCTGGGGACATTAGAACCTAGAATCTCTGGTTCAGGGTTTAAGAATTCGAGCTTGTTAATGTGATTTTACTTGGCTTTATTAATTGTGATATTACTGTATTTTGTGCGCTCAATGTGCTAAATNCCACTAGGCCGGATAGCCTTTCGTGCTACCGGTACGTCGCTCCCACCCCGGCTCGAGTTGTCTGCTCGGGTAGCCAAAGTCTAAAATAAAACCTCAGGTTTAACCCTAGAATGACAAAACCGCATGTCGGATCCCTAGTAGGAACGATTATCTACATCATGTGCATTTTGACTTAGGGGACTCAACACAGGGGTTGGGTCCATCTAGGACAGGTGTACCCAAAACAAAAAGACCATTCTGATGCATCTTATGTGCTACTTGTGCATTTTGTTTGATTCGGTTTGTGCATGTTGACCGGTTTCTAAAAAATAAAATATATAAAAATATTGAGGGAAAATCAGAAGGAATAAAATATGAGAGAGAGAAAATTTACCCGATTTTCGAAAGTCTCATTGTTTACTCAAAAAAAAAATTATTACAAATAAGCCTGAATTTTTCACGAAGTGTCATCCTATTCCTGAAACATTTACGAACTATGCGGGTCTGATTCTCACTGGATGTGAGAACGTAGGCAACCTTCATCGGGTCGGCCCCCAGTTTTTAAAAATTCAAAAATATTGTCTTTTAAATAAAAATAGCATTAGGTGCACGACATACAATGTGTGATTAATATTTTCAAAATGCCTAACTCTAACACGTCTGTTGTTTGTCATCTATAAAGATAAAGTTAAACTGAGGTGGTTGGTTTGTGGTTTAAACTGGCAACTCACCCTTACAACACGAGATCAAAAAGAAAAAGTATAATGGCAAACAACAGTGAGAATGAGTCAGATAATGATGATGTCCATAAACAATTGGTCGAACAAGGTACAAGACTGGTTGAAGAAGTAAGAGTGCTGAAACAACAATTGGCAGAGATGTACCAAGCTTGGGTGAATGGACAGGCACCGCCCCCACTATCCATAGGGTCTTCGGATAATCTTCGTCAAATCAAGTGCCCATCTCCCTAACAAGTAACCTATTGTAACAAACTGGATTCAGTCTGAGCATTAGCCTTCTCACTATCCCCAGTACCTCCATTACACGTCCTCCAACCGTACCCCTCAGAAATGACCCACCTATTGTACCCATTGTCCATACTTTCATTGTCCCTCAACCGGATCTTGCTCAAAAGTCCAACAATGATCCACAACTGAATGCTCATGATGCCCAACATTACTCTCCAGAACTGACTTTCAAGGTTCCAGATTCATACAAGCATGCTCCTCAGAACATGTTCCCAGTTGAGATCAAAAAGCCTGACAAGAATATGGAACAAGAGGAAATGACTAGAAAAATGAAGAGCTTGGAACAAACCGTGAGAAACATACAAGGTTTGGGAGGCCGCAAAAGTGTTTCGTTTAACGATCTATGCATGTTCCCCGATGTCCATATAATATAATATTTTGTTTAGTCCTATAGAATTTAGAAACGAAAGTTGATTGGTCTATATTATTTCATTTGTGAATTTGACTAAAGTATTTGTATTGTGTTAGATACATAAATGAGTGGGTCATTTTCTCACTTGTAGGTAGGCTTTTGATATGTACGAGCCTAATCTTCTTATTCTTCTAGGCCTACAAAACACTGAAACATTAATCCAAGTCCAGGAGACCATTCTTCAATAATTAATTGGCCCATCTTCTCCTTTATTCTATAATAGTTAATTCCACAACAATGAAAAATCCTCCTACATAGTCCGCCTACGTCAATTCCAAAAAAAAAAAAAGAACAAATAGAATGCTAAGGTATAATTTGTTACTAAAAAGCTAATTCAAACCTTTCCACTAACAATAACCACCATAACTCATGTTGTACAACAATATCAACTTAGGAAAGAATAATCTTGAACATCGTAGAAATGCCTTTAAGCGTGTTTGAAATTATGATCGTGATTATGTACACGTTCACGTGATGTAGTTATGATTTTCCAAAATAAATCGAAGTACGCGTTTGCGCGACTTTAGAAAAATAATCTTAAAATTGATAAAGCATGATAAATTGTGTACACGTACGCGTGACATGATTCAAGTGCCGATTTTCAAAATAAAACCAAGGTACACGTTCGCGTGACTTTGGTAAAATAATTTTAATATTAATTAAGGACTATTAATTATGTACACGTACGCGTGACATGATTTTTAGCGCACTAAATAAAGTGAGTATACGTATGCATAAATCGTATTAAGATAAATTCTTTAAATACGAATAATCAAGTGATTAGAAGCGGTAAAAGGTAAAAACGCACATAGGTCCTAAAATGAGGAATTAGATAAAATAAGCCAAGTATAAATTGCCTAAGCGACCGTGCTAAAACCACGGAAGTCGGGAGTTCCTAACACCTTCTCCCGAGTTAACAGAATTCCTTACTCAGTCTTCTGGTTTTGCCGACTTTAAACAGAGTCAAACTTCCTCGATTTGGGATTTAAAATAAATCGGTGACTTGGGACACCATGAAATTATCCCAAGTGGCGACTCTGAATTAAATAGATAATCCCATTTCAATTATGTCACTTTAATTGGAAAAACTCCCTTATCCCACCCCTTTCGAAAAAAAAAGGTGTGACAACTGTGATTCTAAGAACTTGTAGGTTATGCTCAGGTTGTTAAGGTGATTACGGTTGGTTATCGCGCGGTGTTGATATGATGGTAGAATGCTTGCCCATAGGTTGGGGGTGATGAATAGATTGAAGGGAGGTCTTCTCAGAGGGTGATTTCGAGATTTCAGCATTTTAGTTCCGGCAGAGGAAAGGCATTTGGACTATAAATGGTCAGGTTTTGGATTGATAAAGCAGTGAGACTTGGTGTTTTCAAGTGAGGTGGGATATGCACCTGTCATGTGATGTCGTCGTCATTGATCGAATGGAATGTGTTAAGTCTATCGGTGCTATGGTTTCTTCGGTTGCATTGGTCAGAGTGTTATGAAGTAGCATTGAAGAAGCGGTTGTCAGAGATTATGGTGCGTGGTGGTTCAGGTTTGAATAGTTATTTCTAATGAAGGCAACTCGAGAAAGATGATCCTAGGAGAGTTTGAAGTCGTGTGATCTACTGGTGTAAAAGATGCAGAGAATGATGTTGAATTGAGGCAACAATTGGGCAGTATACGATGAAGGAAGGTATGTGAAAAGTGTGGGAGGTGGTTCCCTTTCTAAAAGGCCAAGTGTAAGGAACAGAAGTCAGGTAGTTGTTTAAGGGAATGAGTTTAACAAGTGGGAGAGTGGCAGCGTAGCACAGGAGTTCAGTGGTAAGACAACTGCCTATCTTGAGGGAAAGTTTGAGAGTTTTAGTGGATGGTGATTGGGTCCACGAGCTTAAGTTGAAATGTGTGTTATTTCGGCGGAAGGTTGGATACAACATGGAGGAGTTGTTAGGAATGAAGAAGGACGCAATGTGGCAGTGAATCTGAAGATGTTGTAGCGCATTTAGTAGATGTCCATGAGGAGCAGACGGACTGGTAAAGTTGGTGAATGAGAGCAGGCTTAGGATGGGATGTTGATGTTGTAGAAGGTGTGCAGTACATCGTCGTTGGAAGGTGTCAGTTGGTGATTTCCACAGGTGGTTTATCTTCTGTGAGTAGGTTAGTGGTTGGAAAGTCTCTGTGAGGGATTCTAGTGGCAATTCGGTAGGAGGCAGAATGTGTGAATGACAATAGATAATTTGAGTATTTAGGGAGTGCTAACAAGAGAATTTGGAAGAATGGGACGGATTGGTTGAGCAAGATCATGTTAACAAAGGGAAAAGGATCTCAGCAGGGTCTAGAGTGGTGCAAGGAGTAGCTTCGGGCTAAGTGGGGTAGTCCTACCACCTGTAGTTGGGTTGTAGGATTGTGGTCTCATGGGGTTGCGGATTGTCGGCGTGTTGGCGAGTTATTAAATCTAAGGGAAAGGAGTAAAATGGTGATTGTGCGTAGCATTTAATGAATGTATGCAAAAGTTGGCCCTGTTGGACCGGGGTTAGGCTTTGAAAGATTCAGAATTTATGCTTAAGGCATGGGCGAGCTGTAGGGTAGTGAATCAGTCACGTGCTTCATTGAAAAGGGTGTTCATGTGCTAGAACAGCCTTGGAGTTGATTGTATTCGGGGCCAGTCAGAGTGGGTGACTCTCAATAGCGGTCCTAGTGAATTCAAAAGTTAAGAATGCGACGTTTAAGGGTTTCATACAGCAGTATGATTAAGAGTCGAGCTTTTGCAGTATAATTTCTGAGAAAAGGGAAGATGGTTGAGGTGTTCTATGATATGTTTCAGCGTGCAGGATAGTATTGGGAGAGTGAGAGAAGTAAACTCTGGGGTGTAGGAAGATTATCAGAGGGGTATGAGACGGGTTGTGAGATTGAGACAGAATGGTCTCGTGAATCAAGGTCACTCGGGATGAGTGAGGGTTGAGTTTGCTATGAGTTGAAGGAAGTTATTATTATTCCTGAGGCAATTGAAGATGATTAAAAGAAGATAGAGTGGTTAGCCATGGTTGAAATGGCGCACTTACGGCTCAGTTCCTTCAGTGTGATTGAGTTATGTGTATGGTTTGTGCAGATGTGTGTGGGGCTTGTCGGCCGTCGTAATAGATTTCATTTGGAAGCATTCAAGCGTTATGGCCTGAAGGTGTAGGCGGGTCCCAGAAGGTTTATGGTGGTATAGACCACTACTTAAGGATTTGCATGTTGGGTGATTGTGAGTATTCACTTGTGTGTTGTTATGGTTCTCTTGAATTTAGGTAAGTAAGAAGGTTTTTATGTGTTGAAGTGTTCACCCTAATAATGGTTCAGGAGTTATGATGGAATTCTTGCGCTATTTCATATTAGCATGTCAGGTGCAATGAGTAGTAGGGAACTGGAAGTGAGGATCGAGATTGCAACTCGGTGTTAACAGGGATGTCATGATCTTGGATGAGCGAGAAAAAGGGACTTGAATGTTAGAGTAAGCTGGTGTTGTCTTCAGTGTCACCTGAGATCGGCGTTGGATGAAAAAGTCTTTGTATCCTGGTCATGGGTTCTTGATGTGTTTGCAGTATTAGTGTGGTCGGTGTTATGGATGTGCATACTTGTTACCTGGTGTGGAAGGTCGTGGGAGCGTAACCACGAGAAGATTGTATAAGTGTGACATGTAGTCACCTGATTGGTTGGAGATTTATACCAAGTATAAGGAAGTGCAATATTGCTTATTTGAGGATTTATGCCAGGAAGGCTTTCGGTTCAGTTGGTTGTGGATTGTGGGGTGTTTGTCCCGGCTATGATGGTTGTTCTTGTGTATTATGAGAGGAAGTGGGTTATTATGGACCCAGGTCAAGCTATTAGCCTAGCTCAGTGCAAGCAGAACCGACTTGAAGTGTGTGAATGGATTAAAACAAGATTATGGGTTTCATGTGAGTTAGATGTGTTCATTTCAGTATAGCACTCCTCAAAGAGGGGTGTTGGAATATTAGATGTTGTTCCGTCTTCGTCCAATTCATGTAATGTTGTGATTTTTCCATGTGAGTTGTGAGTGAATTGATAGATCCCTATTTGTTGAGTCTCCGTGTAGTGATGATGTTATGCGAGCAGGAGAGCTCTTGAGATTCAGAGTATATATATCGCACCTCAGATGTGCTTAAGTTTTGTAGCATATGGCTTTATCAGTCTCCCCAGGATGGTATTGTTCACTTAGCGTGCTTGTGACCGATATTCAGTAATTTGTAATAGTGAGCAATTCAGCTTCGTGTATATTTCCTTATGTGAATTTTATGATGGGATCGGGTGGCACGCCGCCACGGGTATGTTATTTGGATCGGGTTGCACGCCGCAATAGTTTGATGATGAGTAAGGTTCCTATATTTATTTTTCTTGTGTTTTACTTTCTAATAGTTTGATCATAATAAGTTGTATGAGTCGAGTAGTCTTTTCCTGAGCCATTTCTTTATGTATCATGTTCGAGTTATGGCCTATTGGCATGTTGTGGTGTCATGTGAGACTGTTGGTCATGTTTGGGGTGATTTGTTGTTTGAGCAGTTCATACTGGGTGAGACGAGATTTTTGGATCAGGGATCTAGTGCGATAAGATTATGTGAAATACATTGAAGGATAGCTACCCTTATTGGTTTGTAATGAGATGGTGGTCTTAGTCAAGAGGAAGGATTCAATGTTTGGTTAACTCTGCAATTGGTTAGAAATTTCTACACATCTCTTCCGCTGTGGTGGTATTTCCAGCATTATAGCAGCTGTCACACCTCCTTTTCACCCCCGTAAGGTGGGATAAGGGAGTTTTTCCACTTTAAGTGACATTATTCGATTTTGGGATTATTTATTAATTTCAGAGTCGCCACTCGAGTTTTTTATGATGCTCCGGGACACCGCGTTAAAGAATCTCAAAAACCGAGGAAATTTTGACTCTGTTTTGATTTGTCTGCACACCAGAAATCCGAGTAAAGAATTCTGTTAAACCGGGAGAAGGTGTGAGGCATTCCCGAGTTCCGTGGTTCTAGCACGGTCGCTTAACTATTAATATTTGGCCTAGTTATCTGATGATTTACATATTTTTTGCCTATTGCATTTAACCGTTTAATTTTAACCGCTTTAGTATTTATGGATTTATCTTGAAATAAGTCACGATGTCATGCACTTATTTGTTTTTGGGACATATTATAACTGCGCCACATGAAATGCACCCGCAATTATAACATGTGATTTTTATTATAGTTTGAAGTTGAAGACGGGGACATGAGTTGTCGCACCCGCGTGTAGGTTACATAGCCAAGACTATGGTCGTGACGATTTTATAATGCCCGTTTGTGGTGATGTTTGAGTTTTCTATTTTTCGCAAGAACGTTTTAGTTTTAAGATTGATTAGGATGTTTATGGATTTATTTTAAACAAGTCACGATGGTGTGTACTTGTTGTTTTTTAGCACATGGCAAACACGTCACATGAAATCACTTGTGGTTGCTATGTACGTTTTGTTAATGTTTGGAGTTGAGGGTCGGGGGGCATGAGTTGCCACT
>ML310234.1:0-12229 GCA_005239505.1 Nicotiana paniculata
CTTGTAATATTTTGCATCTTCTTGATGACATCAATGAAGCAAATTATTTCATCAAAAAAAAAGCAATACAAAGATAAATAAAATAATTAAATAAACATTAACTCAACAAAAATAAATATTTAAACAAATGAAGCTTTATTTATAATTATAAATAAATATAAGCAGGTTTTTCTCTATTATAATATAAATTATATTACACATCTATGTGCTATTAAGTCCAGTGTGTGAAAAGCGCTCGCTTCGCCTGAAAAGCGAGGAACCTGCGCCTCACTTCGCTTCTTGCTTTAAGCGACGCAACACTGGTTCAAAGCATCTTGATGCTTATTCTTGGTAATAAATTAATGGATTTTAAATCAGCTGAATGTAGTTTGAGCATTAATTTTCTTTCCACAAGTATTTTTAACACATGAAACATTAGTTTAATTGGATGGGAACTCGCCAGCTGTTCCCCCCACTCTTTGGGTCTTTTTTCTTTTACAAAGCATGTGCATGCCTACTTGCTTTTCCTTCTAGAGGTTGATTGACATCATTCTTGTTGCATATCATTGATGTTCCTCTTTTGTGGTATAGGTTTTTTCAATGCTTCCCGGATTTAGTGCAGAGATGATGCCAAAAGGTCGCGAAAAGGAAAGTCAGGCAAAAATTAAGCGGTATATGACGATGATGGACTCCATGACTAATGAAGGCAAGTGGGCTACATTTTATGGAGTTTCAGTTAAGCTATTTATACACCTCACTTGAAATAATGTGTAACCTTCTCATTTGAAATTGATTTCATAATTGCAGAATTGGACAGTACCAACCCAAAGCTTCTGACTGAATCTCGAATCATGCGTATAGCTAGGGGATCAGGCCGCCTAGTGCATGAGGTGATGGAGATGTTGGAAGAATACAAACGACTTGCCAAGATATGCAGCAAGATGAAGGGGCTTAAGATTCCAAAGAAGGGAGAGATGAGTTCCTTGTCCAGAAACATGAATGCACAAAACATGAGCAGAGTTCTTCCCCCTCAGATGTTGAAACAGATAGGTGGTATGGGTGGCCTACAGAGCTTGATGAAACAAATGGGTTCCGCGAAGGATATGATGGGTATGTTTGGTGGTGGAGAGTAATACTGTTATCACAATCGAAGTACAGTTTACGAGTTAAATATATAGGGAAGTTACATTGTCAATCCATGATTGGTAGTAAAGAATATAACCAGAGCTGTCATTCCCTATCTTTGGAATTTGTTGGAATCAGATGTATTTGGTGAATTTGGTTGATTTAGAATGATGAGATGTGGTATAATTTTGATGCACTGCTTGATTTTGATGATCCACTTTTATAGGTGCGATCTTTTCAAAGTACTTTCTCATGGAGGGTGGCATGTTAGTCATCCTTTTGAGCAGCTTCAACTCGTTTAGTGCTATTAAAGCTTAGGGCTCTGCTTGTAAATTTTCAGTAAGCTGAATGACATTCATCTTTGAGAGCTGCACGTATGTGTATAGAGCTGCACCTGGTAGAGAAGGCGGCGAGAAGCTCTTGAATTTCCAAGAATGGCACAAACTTCTATTGCAGAGCGTGGTAAAACATTTCAATAACCACTTACACAGTACAATTATACGTCGCATGATAATCACCTGTCTTTCACAAATACTGGTTGTTCTCTGCAGTCTTGGGTTATAGAAGCACATTCGAAAGCTTTATTTCAAACTTACATCTTCAATTGCAATTTTCCAATTAGTCAGGATTACATGATGGGGAAGGAGTAAGCCACATATACAAGGTTATTAGAGAAGTAAAAGAGAAAGGAGGAGAAATTATACAAGCTTATTATACATGTTATAGATACGTGTGTTGCATTTTATAAATTATCCCTCTAAAAACTTCGTAAGAGCTGTCTTTGTTGAAGGACTTTCTTCTTCATTCTCCTCCAATCTATTAGATGTTTGGAGTGCATAACGAATGACCGAGTTCATCTGTTTCCTCAATTTGGCATTGTCAACGTAAACATCAGCTAGCCGTTTCCTCAATTCATCCACTGCTGTCCTTGAATAACCTCCATCAAGATTTCTACTAGTAATAGTAGTTTCAACATCTTCTGCAAGCAGCTGGGCCTGTTTAAGTCGAGAAAAAGTTAAGCAAAAAATTGCAGATATGATACTTTTGGTGTGATCTTTAACTGTTGACATACGCTTACCCTACGGGCAGAACTTCAAGGTCAACAGGTAAAAGTGTTGTCCGTGGGGCAAGAGACAGGCAACCTTGTTAAACTTGAAGTTCTGCCCGTGGGGCAAGTGGAGAAAAAAATTCAAGACTATCCACTTTGAGGACTATTTGTGTGTGTAAGTAGAAAGAATGAACATGCTCATATAGCTTTTCTCTCATTATCATAATGACAGGGGCAACCAACAAGATATAATCCAATTATGTTTCACATTACATTACAAGTAAAGGATAGCTCGTCAATTCTGATAGACATCCATAGGGTTGGATCTCGGACATTCATATTGCTAGTTTGGTAGGTCAACATAAAAATGGCTCTACACGATATAATACTATGATATTATCTCATATAACCCAGTTAAAAAAAACGCTCAGTCCACACAAGCTGCAAAAGAAATGCTTATAACCTAATCCAATTGTTCAATCAATACCATTTAGGGCAGGAAATCAATTCCTTCGTATTCATTTCTCCTTTTGCTGAGATGTTTGGGATGTCTATCTATACCTTAAGAAGAGACGTAAATGATCTCAAACATTTGAGTAGAACATAAATTGTACTATGTTTTTTTTTTTATAAGTAGAACAAAAATTGTATGTAGAGTACTTCTGTTAGAGAAAATGTATACAATTTGCAGAATTTAGGAAAGCCCATCAAGAGACGTACCTCAGCAAGAAGTAGCCCTATTCGATTATCAGATGTTGACAGTATATCAATGGCATCAGAAGGGCTAGATGCCTCCAGGACCAGTTTATTTTCTTCCTCGATGAGGAAACTGACGCTGCATTCCTCAAGTCTATTGCGAACAATTTCACACTCATGCAGCAGCTTAATATTTGCAGCATTAGCACGTTCCCTAATTTGCCTTTCCTCCTTTAGAATCCTCTGAAAGAAAGGAACACTACCATAAGCACAGCTTATTGAAGTAACGGATGGTTGTTTGAAGAAAATTACAACCTCACCCTCCCCCCAGGAACAGAATGTGAAAAGAACATAAATGCATTAGTAAAGAACTGATCAAGTGAATGATTACTTCTACTTCTGCCTTCTCTTTTGCCAATTTGCAGAGCTCTTGCTTCTGTTCTGTCAGGGAAGTTCTTAGAGATTTAATCTCCTTGATTAAACGTTTGACATCTGCTTTGGACTTTGACTCTAACTCCAAATGGTGTTTCCCCAAGCTATTGATCTGCTGTTGAGCAGCATTCAACTCTTCGTACATTCTTTCATTCTCTTGTATTGTGATTCTTTGAGTTGATTCTATTTGAACCTTGTCAGCCTTAACAATTTTCAAGAAGAACTTGCTCACTGTCCAAGATATAGAAGAAATATTCCATTTTGCAATAGAAGAGAGTGTCAGTATACCTGTTCAGACGTCAGGTTCAATTCCATCTCCACACACTTTCTTCTAAGTTCCTCCATATCCCATAGCATGTGAGTAAATTTTTCCCTCTCCATTAGAATTGCTTGCTGCAGGTTCTCTTTGCCACTCTGTTTTAGAGATTCAAGCTCAATTTCCAAATCTTTAACCTGTCAAAGACCCCCCCCCCCCCCCNGGTAACATTCATAGCATCATTATCATAACGCAAAATAGAGAAGCCAGGAGTAACATAACTCCCACACATCAAATAGAGATGTAAACCGTTAAAATAAGTATGGGTCTACAGGTTGAGATAAGCTTCTAAGTGGTAAAATGTTTGCTAATTATATCCGTTAAAGTTACCTGGTCCTTTCATAACCCTATTTCCTATTGTCCACCTATACTTAGGATGGAATAGGGAAGTGCGGCATATTATGTAAGGAAATATCTGAATGAAGCTCCCTTTACAGTGAGGAAAGAGTGGTCACGAGCATGTAGGGGCTGAAAATTTATGAGCATAGGAAAGGAGCTTGTCATTAGAGAGCTTAGCTAGGGATAGTATATTAGAGGAGAGGAATGGCAGAAGACAAAAAGTTGGGAAGTGTAACAACCCAGCCCGCTAGTGATATTGTCCGCTCTGGGCCTAGGCCCTCACGGGTTTAAAAAGCGTCACTAGGGTCTAAGGCTTGTTAACTTATATATCCAACATCCCTCTTGTGTTTTTGCCGATGTGGGATGTCTAAACTCTGGGGTGTTATATACACCCCCTCTTATGGACTCAGCGTCCTCGCTGAGGGTTCCCCGCCGCATGGGATTCGCCTAGACTTAGCACTGAGGTTTGCCCCGCCTAATCGGGATTCGTCTAAACTCAGTTGAACTCTGACCCACCATCGGCAAGGCTGACACAAGAGTGGCTCTAATACCATCTGTAACAGCCCATCCCGCTAGTGATATTGTCCGCTCTGAGCCTAGGCCCTCACGGGTTTAAAACGCGTCACTAGGGTCTAAGGCTTGTTAACTTATAGATCCAACGTCCCTCTTGTGTTTTTGCCGATTTAGGACTCTGTCTAAAGTCTGGGTTGTTATATGACACGCACAAATCGAGAAACGGTCCAAATTTTTATCTGACACCCTAGGCGAACAACGACAAAACACGAGAGAGATGCTGGGTATATAAGTTAACAAGCTTTAGACCCTAGTGACGCGTTTTAAACCCGTGAAGACCTAGGCACAAAGCGGACAATATTCACTAGCAGGCAGGGCCGATACAGATGGTATCAGAGCCACTTCGTGCGCAACCTTGAACGATGATGGGGCAAACCTCAGCGAGGACACGGAGTCCAAGGGGGGAGGGGGGTGTATGTGACACCCTAGGCGAATCCCACATTGACAAAACACGGAAGAGATGTTGGGTATTGTTAACAAGCTTTAGACCCTAATAACGCATTTTAAACCTGTGAGGACCTAGGCCCAGAGTGGACAATATCACTAGCGGGCTGGACTGTTACAGGAAGACTGGTTTTTCCGGTGCATTGTTGGAACCAATTGGTATTCTAGAATCTTTAAAAGAATAATTCCAATATTGATATAAGAAAAGGGCAAACAGAGGACATCTCATGATGCATCACTGCAGTAAGCAAAAGAGAATTTGCTGAGTAATGTATGACAATATACTCGGTAGTTTATTATCCAAAGTAATATATCTTAATCTCACAATTCTACATACTGCATCGTTTGAACAGCTAAGATAACTGGATCAGAGAAAAAAATGTAACGTTGCATGTCTAAATTGCAGAATTTTGGACTAAGAATCACACCTTTGTGGCAAGATACTGTCTTACAGCATGTTCTTGATTCAGTCTCATCAGGAGATCTTCCATGTCAGTTTTTGCTGTGGCCAGCCTCAGTTGCATAGCACTAAGAATCCTATTCATTTTAGTTTGTTCTTCTAATTGAATAACAACTTTTAAGCGGCCCGGGAACTGTAAGTCGGAGGTTGGTGGTGCACTTAGTCCTTCTAAAAGTTCAGCACCTTCAGCCGAGTCATATGAGGTATTCCTCAATGCTTCAAGCTTCAGGAAATTTGAGAGGTCAGAGATTCTTTCTGAAGAAATGTCTGTTTCAAGAGTCTGTTTATCATGGCCAAAAGCTGCAAGATTTTCTCTCCCGGAGAAAAGCTCCATCTCATCCTTGCATACAACTTGAGCATTATCTATGATTCTCTTGGCGGAAACGTCACCGTTATCTTCTGTGTAAGGCATTTTCAAACGATTCTCCTGGTTCCCTTGTTCAGAATCTTTTGCTGGCTTGCTATCACCATGTTTTAACCTAGCAACTTCAGAAATTGCTTCAACTGAAGGGGTGAGACCCTGGTAAAATGCTGCGTTGTCAAGTTCACGGAACCTGCTCATGCCCTCTGTTGGTGATCCCAGCTCAGGGGTCCCATAAGCAGAATCATTGCCGCAATCAGAAGCAAATGATGATTGACCAGCAAGCAAAGAAACATCTGAACTATTTGAGAATGGGATAGATGGAACTACGCTGATGGATGAATTCACATCTGCAGCGTTCTGATTTAATTCATAGAATGCTGAGAAGTTCATAAAAGAAAAAAAAAGGTTTACATCAACTCAACAAAGATCTGGTTGATAAATCATTGCGTACTGGTTGATTACACAACTTTCAACTGTTTGGTGAAAGTACAAGGACAAAAAAGCACAAGACATGAACAAGGAGCAAGGAGACACCTACATGACCTTGCAGCTGCTTCAAGCTCAAGAAAGATCCCTATGCGAGCACTTCTTGATAACTCGATGTCAGACAATACTTTCGTCATCCAATCCTCCAATAAACACCTACGCTGAGATGAAACCAGCTTGAGCACATACCAAGATTTATTCCATATTAAAGAACCACCTATTACCAGCTCATTCTCAAGAACAATTTTCAGGTTAGGATTGATGTCATCATGCAACTATGTTTTTTAAAAATTAAAAGAGAACGATAGAAATAGGATGTTACTAACTTCTTCCAAAAGCGCATTGCTTTGCATTCTCAGAAGCCCCTTTGAAGGAGCGGGTGGCAACTTTTTCTTTGGGAATTCTTTCTTCAGCTGCAACAAATGAGAGGTGTGAAACTGCAATGTTAAGTGATCAACTTGGTCAACTAATACCATATCTAGAAAGTATGGAGATTTAGTCCAATAACCAATCAATTCTTAATAAAGCCATAGATGTCATTTATATGCACAAATAGAGGGTAGAAATATTATCCTACTTGTTACACTATGCAGGATCTCGAAGAAACTAGCTTACCTCTGAAGATAGCTTTAAGAAATCACTAAATCTTCGTAGTATCTCTCGCGTGGTTGTGAAACCATCAGGTGATTGTATACCAATTTGAACCCTGTACAACTGTCGCAGTTCAAATGTCAATATCTCAAGCAAGAAACAATTAAGTTGTTCAAGTTATTAAGGAGTTTCTTTTCTTTCTGAAAGAAAATACACTACGGTAATCCCCCATTTGACCAGGTACAGCTCACCATTAAAAAGAAAAAGAAAACACCTAAAGATCTTCAAGTTAAACTCCAATCCTGGATGGAAGTAACAACCATTTTTGAATGCTAATATAGCTTATTCCTTTTTAAGTGCTCAATGCATTAAAGAACCTGACTCAAAAAGCTCATAGGAAAATACCACTACAGTAGCTGAACCTCTGGGGCGAGACAAGATAGTCCAAGAAGGAATAGTGGCACAGTAACTCCATCCTGTATGAGAATCATGTGGCCAAATGGTATCATGTCCATCCTGTGTAAATACGGGAGCACTCATTTGAAGATGCAATGAAAGTTCTTGTACCAAATTAAACCAAATGTCTATGACAATCACTTGAAGCTTATCTTCAAAACTAATCAGGGACCCATATGTATCAGCAAAAGATTAGAACAGATTGAACTTCCAATAGAATCTTCAAATATGACAGAGCAAGCTAACAATAGTTTGTCCAGGTTTCAAGGAGCTAATGATTTCCGAAAGATTTTAGCATTGACCTACTGCTTAGAGAAAACCTAGTGGATCACACCTTTGCTTCAATGTGAAATTAACACACATAGATATCACACTTTTGCTTCAATGTGCAAATTAACACACACAGATACTCATCAATAAGGCTGAAACAGTGTCTTTATTCTGGATAACTCAGTGTCTTTATCCATAATCCTGGAAACTCACTTCTCTTAAGAAATAAGCATTAGTTCCTTTTGTCTCTGCTAACTCACGCTCCGGAGGGTATAAACTTGAGTGACTTTGTGCTGTTTCTACGGTATACAGTTCAAGGATATCATTAATTTCACACTTGTGCCAAGAAGAATTTAACTTTCCCTAAGCTACTAGAAAAAAGCATGTATATGCTACTGCAGACGAGCTAAATTTTCATTTAACCAAAATTATGTTCCTAGATAATAACATAATCATATATAACCAGAAACCTACACGAAACTCCAGCCACGAACTCATTAAATATTATTGCACATCAATACGCATATCGAGAACAAAGAGAAACAAAGCTGACGAAGAGGAAAACGGAGAATTTGTTTACCCAAACGCGAGGGGGAGGACTCCAATCCATCCCTAACGGAAGCGGCGAGGTGCCGTCGTGCCGGTGCTTAGGTGGACTCCTTAAACTTTTGCTAGCTTTGTCAAGCAATGAAGAAATCTTTGCCGGCTGTAATTCATCGTCGTCGTCGTCGATCGACGAAGTGCGAGAAAGCGAAAGGGATTCGATGAAAGTGGGATCATTAAATCCCAAGTCCAGAAATGAGTAATTACCGTAGAGGTTCATCGCTTATAACAAATTAAGTGCCAATATAAACTTCAACTCAGCTCCGGCAGCTCTCCTCTTCCAAGTTCAACTGCTGAATTTAGCTTCCTTGGCCTCAACTAACGGTCCTGTACTCCTGTTTCTGTCTCTTTGACTTAAAATATCCTCAAGAAACGGAGCAAAACCGAATGAGAGACTGGACCAAGACCGACCCGTTTTGATCTCGGACCTATCGGTCCCATGACCCAAGGCAACGGCCCATGGTTAGTTCCAACTTCCAACTTAAGAAAATAAGAATGATAAAGTATTTATTTATGAAGTCATGGTTAGTTCCAACAAATAAGACTGTAAATTGCTTCTCTTTTTTCTGTATAATTTAAAGTTAGACTAGAAAATCTTTGTGTCATGATAAAATACAATTACATTGAACGGTAAACTTCATTATATATTTTTGAAAGTTCGACCCAAGTCAAAACACTCACTTTCTTCTTTATTTATGTTTTTTGTTGGGTAAAAGTAAATTTACGTGATAATATATATTGCGACATGTAAATCGAGTCATAATGATATTTCCGCGATGAAAATTTTCTTGTACCTTATCAAGAAATTTCATTATAATTTTTTTATTTACTTATTGACATTAGCAGCTAATAGGCATTCTTACAAATATATAAAGTTCATTATATTATCTAATTGGCATTCGTGTAGATTTTTACATTCAGTTACTTCCTAAAATAAGTATTACTACTAGTATTCTTATGGGAATAATATATGCTTACATCGAAATACGAGTAACAATTAAACTTGTAATGTGGTTATAAGGATATGCGATCTAATTTAATGTTAACTCATAAACGACTAAATAAATAAATGAATTAAATGACTCAAATATATCAAACCCGGGTTGCAGTGATTAATCGTCCTCGAACTGGATCAGAATCGAGAACAATCGCCAAGAACAGTAGAACAACAATAATATGAACAACACAAATGTAAGAGTTAAAGGCGAATAAAAGAGTGTTTGTATTTCTCAACAATATAAGTAAGATGTGATGACCCAAGGGGTCATTCTGTGAAATTAGACTCCGTTCTAGGCTTAATAGCCCTAAAAAGATTAATTTTAAATACCTCGATTTGCTGCGCAGTCTGGGCGTGAAACCGAAAATTTTTTATGTGAAAATATGAGAAATAATAATTTCTAGAGTTAAAATTTTATTAAAATTGACTTTGGTCAACATTTTGAGTAAACGGACCCTGATCCGTACTTCGATGATCCCGGGAGGTCCGCAGTAAAATATGGGACTCGGGCGTATGCCCGAAAATGAATTCCGAGGTCCCAAGCCTTACAATTTTTGAAAGAAATTATTTTGCTGAAATATTAATGAAATAAAGAAAGGAATTTATGTTTGAAATCGTTGGTATTGGGCTCGTATTGTGGTTCTGGAGCTCGATACAGATTTGTTATGATATTTAGGCCTTGCCTATGAAATTTGGTGAAAAACAGAGTTCTTTTGACGTGATTCGGACATCCAGTTGATAAATAGTGAACTTTAAGTGTTCTTGAGAAAATAATGAGTTTTGAGGTTTAATTCATAGTTTTACATGTTATTTTCATGATTTAATGGCACGAGCAAGTCTGTATGATGCTTTTAGACTTGCGTGCATGTTTGGTTTAGAGCCCCGAGGGCTTGGGTGAGTTTCAAATAGGTTTTGGTTGTGTTACGCTCGTTCTTTCTTATGCTTCGACGTCGTTTCTTCAAGCTTAAATGATATCATATTGAACAAATGAGTTCCGATTTCAGTTTTGAATGAAGTATTAGATCCGTATCGTAATTACGGACCCGTAGAAAAAAGAATCATCGAATTTGGACATCGTATGAGGATTTTATGGTCATTTTACTAAGATTGCCAGATTTTTCAGGTTAATTACGAAATTACCACAGACGGCGTATTAAAAATCTGCACTATTTGCAAATATTAAAACCTACATATCTCCTTCATTATAAGGTCAAATTGAGTGATTCAAAATCCTAACTTGACTAAAATTTCACACGAAATCCATTGGATACATAAAAATCGAGTTTCGGGATCGTTTGGCATGAGAAATGAGGCAGAATAGCTGGCAGAAAAATATATATAAAACGGGCAGACTTCTTCTTGAAATTTTCGAACCCCACAGCCCTAGGAATGAATTTCTTCACCAAATATCACCCTCAAGTCATAGGTAATCAATTCTAAACTTTACTCTTTCAATTACTCATTGTTTTTCATCATTTTTAAATCAAAAACTAAGAATTTTCATTGTAAAAATTGAGGGTTTGGGTAGAATTAGGAAATTTTGTAAAAATCGAATATTTACCTCGAATTGAGGTCGAATTTAAAAATTAATTGTATATTTGGGTTCGTGGGTGAATGGGTAAACGTAATTTGGCCCGAACCCGGAGTCTAGACCAAGCGGGCCAGGGGTCGAATTTTTACTTTTTTTTTAATAGAAAACTTAGAAAAAATTATAATTTTCAGTAAAGTTAGTTCCTTTAGAATTAATTAATGATATTAATTGTTAGATTCGAGTGTATTGGAGGTGAATTCAAAGGGAAAAGCTATAATTGAGGAGTGAGTGGCCTGCGAATTTGAGGTAAGTGTTTGGTCTAACTTTGACTTGAGGGAATAGGAATCCCCACTTATTTGCTATGTGAATTGCATGTGTGTGGTGTATAGGTGAGGTGACGAGTATCTATGCACCACCAAATGGTATGTTGAACATGATCTCTTCCTCGTTTCCAATTTGATTGACTCTTGTCTTAATTGTTCTATGATCATTATTGTTCCTATGACTACTAGGCCTTATTACATTACTGTTAGATATTATTAGGCAATTTTGGAAGAGTATTGGTTGCGTGTTTGGTTCCTCTGTGGTACAGAAAGGTTGGGCAGTTTGGCCCTATTTTTGGAAATATATTTATATATTCATGTTGGTTTCATTTTCGATAATATTGAGCAAGTTGTGAGAAATGCAGTTTAACTGTTTCGTGATTGTTGAGGTTCACGTGGTTATCCGGTTTCATTTGGTTATTTCCAATTATTGTTGTAAGTGTGCTAAAAGTGTTGGATGTTCTCTTGATTCTACCATGATACATAAAGATTGAGTTGGGTTGATAATGTTACGGTGGTTATATATATCCTGACTGATTTTATTGTGGAATGATATTGGTTAAAGCTTACGAGCTATACTATTTTCTGTTTGCAATTGTTGAAATAAAAGTGTTGTGCAAGGCTTGGCCTGACCTGTGAAAGTTTTTTATGAATAAACAAAATTGATTGTGATAAGGGGGATGTGATAAGGGTGGATAAATGATAGTGATAAGGGTGGATAATTGATTGTGATACGGGTGAATAAATTGATTGTGATATTGTGAATAGGTGGGATCGGGTTTCACCCCGCAACAAGACAATGATAAGGGAGAATATACATGTTTTATTGTTCATAAAATAAATGTTGGAACACTCATTGTTTTATTGTCATTATTTCATATTCTGCTTTTACTGTTATTTAAAGTGAAACTTATTCTGTTTACAATTGTCGAGACATAAATATTGTGAAAGGCTTTGACTTGAATTGTGAAATTATGAACAAATTGATATGATATGTCTGGTGGGCGGGTTGCACGCTGCAACAGGAGTAATAAGGGTGATATATTTAGGGATGAGCAATAAGGGTGGACAGATGGGAGCGGGTTGCACGCCGCAACAGGGAGCGATAAGGGAGGACATTTATATTTTTACTAATTTTGAAAGAAAAATAAAGATTTGAAAACTTACTATTTTATATTACTATTTTTCATATTTTG
>ML310236.1:0-11551 GCA_005239505.1 Nicotiana paniculata
CTTGTCCTTACTTCCATATCCATGGTATTATGAATTTATCTCTACTTGGAAGTTGATTGTTGTCGAAAATCCTCGTTGATGAACTTGTGATGTAATATCTTATTGAGGACCCAACTATAAAGGATATACTTGAAAAGGTTAGTTATAGCTGAGACCCTTGCCTATGATAATGACTGATATTTTCTTCTTGCCGGGTGATCATGATTTGTGATTCCACTATGTTGCATTCCTTGACATTTTTATAATTGTCATTGCATTGGTAAGGAAGAGTGTAAAGCACGAAGAGTGATGTCGTACCATGATTTACACTGATTACATCATATATTATATAGTGAGGAAGAGAGTAAAAGCACGAAGGGTGATGTCGTGTCATGATTTACATTGATTACATCATACATTGCATAGTGAGGAAGAGAGTAAAAGCACGAAGGGTGATGTCGTGTCATGATTTACATTGATTACATCATACATTGCATAGTGAGGAAGAGAGTAAAAGCACGAAGGGTGATGTCGTGTCATGATTTACATTGATTACATCATACATTGCATAGTGAGGAAGAGAGTAAAAGCACGACGGGTGATTCCGTTCCATGATTTATATTTAAAAGCACGAAGGTTGATGTCGTGCCATAATTTATATTTAAAAGCACGAAGGTTGATGACGTTCCATGATTACATTGTCATACATGATACATTGCATCGTGAGGAAGAGAGTAAAAGCACGAAGGGTGATATCGTGCCATGATTCATGTTATCTTACATCGTACATTGCATTGTGAGGAAGAGAGTAAAAGCACGAAGGGTGATGNCTATGTGCTTAATTAACTGCTTTATCTCACTTGTTACCCCATTATCTGCTCCCGTGTCCCCCACGTATATGTTTATATCTTGCTTTGTTTTTCCACGATATATATGTTGTTGTCAAGTCTAGCCTCGTCACTACTTCGGCCGAGGTTAGGCTCGGGACTTACTCAGTACATGGGGTCGGTTGTACTGATACTACACTGCACATCTTATTAGTGTTCAGATCCCGAACCCGAACCCAGTGGACAACATTGAGGGAGTCACCTTCAGTCCACCCCAGAGGCTTCAAGGTATACCCGCTAGTGTTCGTGGGCCTTGGCGTCTCTCCTATCCCTAGTTCCTGTATTTCTGTCTTGTCTTTCCTCTAGTTTTCAGAGATAGTCATGTATTTCCTTTCATACTTTGTATTTAGCACTCGTATAGCCATTTCGTGAGTTTGTGACTCCATGTTTTGGGAAATTATTGCGATGTTGTATTATGTTGTCTTTACTTAGTTTTGAAACTTTATTTATTTTCGTTGTTAAGTTGTGAACTGTTTTTTCCTTATTCTGGTAATTCGATGTTATCATGTTAGTTTAACTGTACACGTTGGCTTGTCTAGCGGGTTCAACGTTAGACGCCATCACGGCGCAATGGTGGGATTTCGGGGCGTGACAGCCACCAGGGCCAGAGTTAACTACCATATGCTCGTAGGGGCTATTGTTTGTCTGGGAGATAGGCCGACACTCCCCCGTGCGTGTTTCCAGATCCCACGTACGAAAGGCCACTATATTTAACTTAAATTTTGTTAGTGGTTATTTTTTTACATGTTCAACTTACAATTTTAGTTTTAATCTTATTAGTTTTCAGACCTTAAATTGCGTACGTGCTTTATGTGGATATCTTTTCTTCTTATTATGTTTATTCCAGAAGGTCTCCTCCGCTTTTTTAGGAGGTAGCCTATGAGACTTGCTGGGTATCCTGTCGTGATATTTAGCCTGTGAGGGCCTGTTTCCTTTTTTTCATGGATGCAGATAATACTGATCACGTTCCCGGTACTACAGGGTAGGACTAGCTTCCAGCTCAGATTTTTCCCTGCTTCTCTGCTTGTTTGGGGCTCAAACTCAATATTGATTTATATTGTTTCATTAGTTGGGGTATGCCCTGAGGGCGTAGAAATTCAGTATTCTTAGAGGCTCATGACTAAGTATAGTGGGTATTACACAATTTTTATTCTCAGTTGGGTATTTTGTCGAGACTTATGACTTAACTCCCAGTTCGAATTTTTAGTTATTTTTTTTTATCTTACAATAAATATGTCATGGTATCCTTTTGGGTCACTTTAGTTATCATGATTCATAGTACAACTTAGTTAAGGGTTCACTCTTCACGGCGCACCTCAGTTTTTGGGACGTGACACGTTGGTATCAGAGCCTCATGTTTTGGTAGTCCTTGAAAGTCATGAGTCGTGTCTAGTAGAGTCCCACTTATGAGTATGTTGTGCACCATACTTATATCTGGGAGGCTGCAGGGCATGCTAAGAAAATTTCTTTTCTTTGATTCTTACATCGTGCGTTAGAAATAAATGTTTCAGAATTCTAACAATCTTTTATCTTTTGTCACACCTCTTTTATAACCCCTAGAAGATATGTATTATTGGATTGTTGTGGGTTAAATAGTTTTTCCAATTAAAGTGACAATTTTGAAATAGGGATTATTTTATTGCTCAGAGTCGCCACTTGGAATTGATTTTTGGGTGTTCCAAGTCACCTTTTGTTTGAATCCCTAATCAAAGGAAAATTTGACTCTCTTTTTATTGGTCCACGAAAACAAAGTTCGGGCGAGGAATTCTGTTGACAGGGAAGAAGGTATAAGGCATTCCCCGAGTCCCATGGTTCTAGCACGGTCGATTTATTGACTTAAACTTGGATCAAATTAATTCTTAATAAACCGTGCTTTATTAGTTTCTATGTTTTACTTGTCCGCTTTTACTTCTTGATTATTAGATTTATCAAAGAAAATGATTTTGGACAAATTATGTTGTCATAATCACGCTACGCAAGCGAATGCGTGATCGAGATGAAATTTATTAATTTTATCATAACGGCGCTACGCAAGCGAATCCGCAATTATGACGAAGATTATTAGTATATTATTACTTTTAAAAGAAATTACTACATTTAAGGAATTAATTAAAAATTAACTATCGCACTACGCAAGCGAGTCCGCGATTTTTAACGAAAAAAGGAATAATTAGAAATTAATTAAAGCTAGTAGAAATGGTATGAAATTATTGAATGTTAAAACATCACGCTACGCAAGCGATTCCATGAGTTAACGCGCGCATACTAATTGTCTAACGTTTAAATTAATCATTAAGGTGATTAAATTACATAGGTAATTAAGTTATACAATTATTAAAAGAAAATATGATAAATTTAAAACTATTTGAAAGTCTTGTAATTAGAAACTTGGACCAACTTTGTTTGTTGGGTTTAAAATGACGTTGGGCCACTTTCTTTGTTATTGGGATGCTAGGCCAATTCTATTATTTTTTGAATTAAGCTACCTTTTTATATAGCCTACTAGCATACTTAACCTCATAATGGGTCTGGCTGAATTTGAGTTCACTTTGGCCTATACATATTAAAGCCTATCCACCACTATAACTAAACTAATAACCTACTAGTATATCCTATTTTTCTCTTTTAATTTAATAATAATTGCAATAGTAAACTAATTGAAAACTTTTAGATATTCATTCCTGTTGAAGATGAAGAACCCATACCAACTCAATTCACTACAGGCGTTAAGCAGACGAAAATTAAATTGGAAAAGTAACTACATATTATTGAGAACTAGAGCTTTAAGCTTAAAGTACACTTATCCAAAAACCTGCCTAACACCATAAAAATTTCAGCAAGATATAGAAGCCTTCTCAACTAATTTTAATCAATAACCTAAAGTAGAAGTGATAAAGATGCAAACCTTGAATACTAACATCAAATTACGGGTTCCTACTTGGGCATAAACATAATCTTAATGTAGTAAGTATTCAAGCAATACAAACAACGACCCAAACATCATTTAAATGTGTCAATGACTAAAAAAAAAGTTCAATTAACTCTTATACATGCTTGGCACTTAAAAGAAGACAGATCATACACAAATACAATATACCAAAAGGACTTAAATCACTTTATTTCCATTCACTCTTGATCCAAAAAGGTAGTATACAATTGAGGAAGTACCTGATCAACAGAAAGAAGATATTAACAATGGAAGGATTGAATTTCAGCAAAACAAATAGCAACAGCAGCAATGCAACAGCAGGATCAACAGCAAATTAAACCAAAGTGAACCAGAAAAATTCAGCAGTATGAGTGTTCCGCTGATATTTTACTCTCTCAAATGTGTGAAAAGATGTTTTTACAATTTGTGCAAAAGATGTGTCTTTTTTAGAGTCCAAGATGTGTATATAATGTGTTAGAGTGTTGAGTCTTTTATAGGGGAAGGAGCAAGGCCTTCATGATTGAAAATCTGTCCAAAGGATAGATTTTTCACCAAATATCTGCCCAATACTATTCAAAGGATAGTTTTTTTTTTTTGTCAAAAAATCTGTCCAAAGACAGTCCCTTTTACCAACTATAAACAGAATTTTGGAGTATTGTACTCCAACAAGTTTTGAACAGTAAAAGGAAGCCAAACAAGTACCATCTACTCAAGTATTCAGCTTTTATCATGACTAAAATTCAAGCTAAACACACTCAAACTCAGACTAACTATGTATTGGCAAAGTAGAAACAAAGCTCCAATGTAATCAAACTAAGTATTCAAATAAACTAGATTGGAATGAATTAGATTTTGCAAACTGGACTCGAGCGAAAAACAATTACACGAAACAGAAACTAAACGAACATCGCTGAACTAACACGACTAATAACAACTAAACATACGACGAACTATATAAATAGTTCAACAATTTTTCACAAAACTAGAACAACACACTTATTATAAACTAACAAACTAATCAAAAACAGAGAAAATTACTCTAAATTCAAAACCAAATGGGAAAACATAAACTAAGAAAATGAGGAAATGAATGTTGTACCCATCGAGCATTCTTGAAACTATCCAGGAATCTCAGGGGCGATGCGAGCAGTGACAAATGATGACGAGCGACCTTCGAACGAACTTTTCTAAGTGGGAGACGTTAGGACCACCGATTCGAGGGGTTGACTAGTGATTTCAACACCATGACACATAGAAAGGGTCATTCCCAGGTCGTGTCTACTCAGAACAAACAGCAGCTCGAGCACATGGTGGTGGTGAGACGGCAGTGGGGGCTGCTGGCCCAGATTCAGCCGGATTTTGGAGGGATTTGAAGGCTTTGAGGCTTGGAATAGAGAAAAGGATAGTGGGAGGAGGCCGGTGGTGTAAAATTTTTGGAGTTTGGAGTGGTGAGCGGCGGCTAAGGTTCCGGTTAGGATTAGATTTACGGATATCTAGAGGGGTTATAGGGATTTGGGGTTCGAATTCATGGAGAGAAGGTTGAGATGAGTGGGGTGAAATTTTGGTGGTGTTTGGAGCACCACCGGCGGCGACGCACGATGGTGACAGTGGAGGGGGGGCAACCTTGAGAGAGGGTGAGAAAGAGAAGAGAGAAGGGGATGGTTATAGGGTTTGGAGAAATAGGAAAAGAAATCTAATTTTTAGCTTTTATATTTTAGTTAGGGATAAATTTTGACCATTAGATTAAGAGAGATTTGATGGCTGAGATTGGATCTCTGATTTAATAAGCAAAACGACGTAGTTTTAAAACTACGCGTTTTGAGCTCTTTCTTGGCCAACCACTTAATGGACCGGGTATGGACGAATTGGGCTCAAGTTTTGGGCCAATTTGGCTCAATTTTAATTAAAAATACAATAGCCAAATTCCTTAACCCCTAATCATCTTATTTAATCCTCGAAAATTATACAAGTAGAAAGAAAATCTTTTTGGGATATATAATTTAAAGATTCCAACTAATGTACACAAGTAAAAGGTAAAAAATACTTTTTGGTATTTTTAATAAAGAAATGCAAAAATAAAAAGTGCACAAACAACTAAAAATCATCAAAATACTAGTATTTCTAGGGGAGTTAAAAGCATGCAAAAATTAGGTATTCACATTTTGTTTCAAAAAAAGATGGTTAGAACAAGATCAACTTCATCCTCTGTTGCTAACGATATAGGGATACTAGTTGCTAATCATCAAGAAGCAGCACCAGAGGTGTAGACAACACCAGTGGCGCCGGCTACAGTTAAAGGATGTGGCAGTGGTAGAAGTCAGAATGCCAGGGGGTAGAGGTGGAAATGTCACAGGTAATCAGGCTCGTGGTAGGGACGCTAGAAAGGAACAAGCTCTACCTCAGCAGGTTGATAATGATCATGTGGAAGTCACACCCCCTCCTAACCTACTCAGGGCAAATCAACCACAACAACATGATGATCGAATTAATAGAATTTTGAATTTTCTGGAGTCCCTAGACCCTCCAGTTGGTGGTCGTGCACCTATTCATGCTCCTCATCAGGACCCTCATGATTCAGATGAAGAGGAAATAGAAGATGATTTTCAGTCCCAACCTAGAGTACCACCTCCAGCTGTGCAAATATTTCCTAGCCAGTGCAGTTACCAATATGAAAAATTGATCCATATGCCTTTTTTAGATTAAAACCTCCTATTTATACTGGTACATACAAGACGAATGAGCCAATGTTATTTTTGGAACAGATAGAGGAAATGTTTATTTCTTTGGGTTTCCTCGAAACACAAGCCACAAAGTTAATTGGGTTTCGGTTGAAGGGTGCAGCAGGGCAATGGTGGAGAGGTTACAAGAAGGCCAAAGATTTTACATTACCGCACTTACTTGGCCACAGTTTAAAGAAGCTTTCAGGGCTAAGTTTTTGCCTAGCAGTCCGATGGATGAGCTCCGGCGTCAGTTCGAACATCTTAAACAGGGCACCATGTCAGTGACTGAATACGAGATGGAATTCACAAACTTGGCAGAGTATGCACCTAATTTGATACCAACAGAGAGAGAAGAAGTTAGAATGTTCATTGAAGGCTGGAATCCACATATGGCCAAAGATATGACTTCGCATCAGGATGACAATACTTACCTTCAGGTAGTTAATATTGCTACGTGCAATGAGGCTTTTGATAAAATCGCCAGGGAAGCTAGGGAGAATGGAAAGAAGGCTAGAACCACAGGTAGTTATAGTGGACTTTCAGTTGGGAGAAACAACATGAATCATTCAGCTCAGAGTCAGTCAGTAGCTCACTCGTCTCCTTATCCAGCTCCATTTAGACAAGGCCAGCAGAGTAAGGGTCAAGCTTATCTAGGGCACAATTCAACTAGCCAAAGTCAGACTCAGTTCTGATATCCTATTTGTCCCACGTGCAACAAAAGACATCTCGGGAAATGCCTTTTGGGTCAGAGAGGATGCTATCATTGCTATGAACCATGTCACCTTATGAAAGATTGTCCACGTCTCAGGCATGCTCCAGGGAAGGCTCCAGCAACACAGGCAGCTTCCACAGGTAACTAGTTAGTAGCACCTCCTCCAGTTCGGGCACCTAATACTCAGACTGAGCGTGGTGCAAATAGAGGTGGATTTTGGGGAGGAGACAGACCGTCCAGACTATGCAGTTCAAGATAGGAAGCATGCTGAGGCGTCTAACAAAGTTATTACAAGTATTTTCTCAGTTTGTGGTTGCCTTGATTATGTATTAATTGATCCTGGTTCAACCTTCTCCTATGTGTCTCCTTATTTCTGTGTCAATTTTTGAAAAACACCAGAACAGTTAGGGGTTCCCTTTGAGGTATCCATGCCCATAGGGGAATATGTTAAAGTTGAATATATATTCAGGGATTGCATCATCACAGTTCAGAGCCGAAAAACATTAGTTGATTTAAACTTGTTAGATATGGTTGACTTTGACATCATAGCTGGCATGGACTGGTTATCTTCTTGTCATGCTATAGTTGACTTCCACATGAAGACAATTAAATTCTCATTTATTGGGGAAGATCCAGTTATAATTAGAGGTGAAGTGGGCACACCTGTGGGTAATTTTATTTCTTACCTTAAGGCTAGAAAGCTAGTGAATAGCGGGTGTTTGGCGTATCTAGCACATGTGTGGGATATGAAATTCAACTCCCCAATGCTTGAATCAATACATATTGTGAAACAGTTTCCAGAAGTGTTTCCGGATGATCTCGCAGGAATACCACCAGATAGGGAGATTGAGTTTGGCATAGGCACATTGCCAAGAACTCGACCAATTTCGATTCCTCCTTATAGAATGGCTCCAGTCGAGCTACATGAACTCAAGAAGCAGTTACAAGACCTTTTATATAAGGGATTTATTCGACCTAGTGTTTCACCCTGGGGTGCTCCAGTGTTGTTCGTGAAGAAAAAAGGTGGTTCTTTACGGATGTGCATAGATTATCGCCAACTGAAAAAGGTTACTATCAAAAAGAAATATCCACTGCCCAGGATAGATGTCTTATTTGATCAGCTACAAGGTTCTAGGTACTTTTCAAAATTAGACCTAAGATCTGGATACCATCAGTTAAAGATCAGAGAAACAGACATCCCAAAAATAGCTTTTAGGACTCGGTATGGTCACTATGAATTTTTAATGATGTGCTTTGGGTTGACCAATGCACCGATGGCTTTTATGGACTTAATGAACAGAGTCTTCAAGATTTTCTTAGATACCTTTGTCATAGTATCTATTGATGATATTTTGGTATATTCCCGCGGTCGGGAAGAGCGTGAGAATCATTAGAGAATAGTTCTTCAAATACTCAAGGAGCGTCAGCTTTATACCAAATTCTCCAAATGTGAATTTTGGCTCGATACAGTTACATTTTTGGGACACGTGGTATCGAGTGAAGGCATTAGAGTAGACCCACAGAAAATAAAAGCAGTTAAAAGTTGGCCTAGGCCAACGACCCCCACAGAGATTCGTAGTTTTTTGGGATTGGCAGGTTACTACCATTGTTTTGTAGAAGGGTTCTCTTCATTAGTTGCCCCATTGACAAAGTTAACTCAGAAAAATGTGAAGTTTCAATGGTCTGAAACTTGTGAAAAATGTTTTCAGGAACTCAAGATCAGGTTGACTACAGCTCCTATCCTGAATCTACCTACCCCTACAGATAGATTTGTGATCTATTGTGATGCTTCCAGAGTGGGGGTTAGGATGTGTTCTTATGCAGAATGACAAGTTAATTGCTTATGCTTCTAGGAAGTTAAAGAATCATGAGAGAAATTATCCTACCCATGATCTAGAGCTAGCAGCGGTTATTTTTGCTCCAAAAATATGGCGTCACTACCTTTATGGAGAGCAATGTGACATTTATACAGATCACAAAAGTTTGCAATATATATTCAAGCAGAAAGAGTTGAACTTGAGACAACGCAGGTGGTTGGAATTGATTAAGGATTATGATTGTAATATCTTTTATCATCCGGGCAAAGAGAATGTGGTTGTTGATGCTCTGAGTAGAAGATCTATGGGGAGCTTGGCCAGGTTGTCTGTGGTCGAACGTACAATAGTAAAGGAATCCCAACAAATATCTAGTCAGGGGGTCCATCTTGATGAGAATTATGATGGAAGGTTGACAGCAAGTATGGGTGCTAAGTCTACTTTTATAGAGCAGGTTAAAACCAAATAATTCGATGACGCTAGCTTTCTTAAACTCAAGGAAGGAGTTCTTAGTGGCGAGATTAAGAATCTTTCACTTGACGAGAATGGTGTGATAAGACTCGATGCACGCCTATGTGTACCTAATGTAGATAATCTTCGAAGGGCAATTATGGTAGAAGCTCATAACTCTGGATATTCAATACATCCAGGTTCTACTAAAATGTATCATGATTTGAAGGATATTTATTGGTGGAACAATATGAAATGAGATATTGCAGATTATGTATCGCGGTGCCTCAATTTTCAGCAAGTAAAAGTTGAGCATCAGAGACCAGGCAGCTTAGCCCAAGTCATGGAAATACCAGAATGGAAATAGGAACGAATAAATATGGATCTCGTGGTTGGTTTAATGCGAACTTTTAAGATACATGACTCCATTTGGGTTATATTAGACCGACTCACTAAATCAGCTCATTTTTTGCCAGTTAAAAACCTACACGGCTCCCAATATGCAGCATTATACATAAAATAGATTGTACGATTGCAGGGTTCTCCTGTGTCCATTATTTCACACTGGGGTGCTCAGTTTACTGCTAAGTTCCGGCAAAGTTTTTAGGAAGGTCTTGGTACCCGAGTTAATCTAAGTACGGCATTTCACTCACAAACAGACGAGCAAGTTGAGAGAACAATCCAGACCCTGGAGGATATGTTACGGGCGTGCGTTCTCGACTTTAAAGGGAATTGGGATGATCATCTGCCTTTGATTGAGTTCGCATATAATAATAGTTATTGAGCAAGTATCCAGATGGCCCCATTCGAGGCCCTATACGGGAGGAGGTGTCGTTCGCCAATAGGTTGGTTTGAGATAGGTGAAACGAAGCTTATTGGGCCAAATATAGTACAAGATTCCTTGAAAAAGGTGAAACTGATTCAAGAACGACTTAAAGCAGCCCAAAGCCGACAAAAGTCATACACAGATATTAGACACCGCGATCTTGAGTTCAAAGAAGGTGATTATGTATTTTTAAAGGTGTCTTCAATGAAGGATATTATGAGGTTTGGTAGAAAAGGAAAGCTTAGCCCAAGATATATAGGGCCTTATCCAATTCTGGAAAGGATTGGGCTTGTGGCGTATCGTCTAGCTTTACCTCCAGAGTTATCTTCAGTGCATCCAGTTTTTCATGTGTCCATGCTGAAATAGTACTTTCATGAGCCGAGTCATGTAATTGATAGGCAGGAGAGAGAGCTTGATGATACTCTGTCATATGAGGAGGTCCCTGTAGCTATAATAGATAGGCAGGTTCGTAGACTTCGCACCGAAGATGTTGCTTCGGTAAAAGTAATATGGAGAAACCATTCAGCTCAGGAAGCTACGTGGGAGCCAGAGGAAGCCATGAGAAAAAAATATCCGTATTTGTTCGAGATTTCAGGTACATAATTCATTTGAAGAGGCGAACTTGAGCCAAAGCTTTAAAGGTGAGTTAATTGAGGCTTATTTTCTTAGTAGGGAATTCCACAATAACCCTTGTGCTTCATGTGTTCGATAAATCTAAGCAATATCTTCTTATACTCCAACACTCATCTCACTCTACCCTTGTTCAATACTACTCTACATGTGACAGAATTACAGGCCTACGGGTATTACTACTTTTTATGTGACTTTAATTGTGATATTTAAAGTTAGTTTAATATTTAGTTTCAGCATTCATTCATGCATCAATGTGATCACATTCAGAAGGGAGAGCTAGTCGACCTCCCCTTGCGTGAGTTCCACCAAGGCCAGGGTTAACTACCCCATGTTCGTAGGGGCTATTGTTTGTTGGGGAGATAGACCGACACTCCTTCGTGCGTGTTTCCAGATCCCATGTACGCAGGGTCCTATGTTTAACTTAAATTATATTTTTGTTAGTGGTTATTTGTTTACATGTTCAGCTTACAAATTTAGTTTTAGTCTTATTAGTTTTCAAACGTTAAATTGCATACGTGCTTTATGTGGATATTAGATATAACATAATCAGCTAACTAACAGAAGATGATCTTTATTTTCTTTCTTGCAATTAAATTGCAAA
>MDKI01022518.1:0-22497 GCA_005239505.1 Nicotiana paniculata
CGAGGAGTGATTACCGGGTATTGCATTGATGTGATCCATATTATTGTAAACCTAGGACACCTTCTATATGCTTAGTTCGTAATCTTTTCCAAAGTCTAATCTTCTTTACCATTTTCAAACATCTGCATGTTTAAGACTTAAATCCCCTCTTATTTGAGCCTTTATTTGTTATTTGCTATATGTACAAATTCACGAAACCATTCGGCCGGGAACCACACGTGTGGATCCTGAGGGGTGCCTAACACCTTCCCCGTAGGATAATTTCAATCCCTTACCCAAGTCTCTGGTTAGCAACGTAGTTATAATTGAACCCCTTAGGTGCCCTAACGCACTGTTAAAATCGTTAGGTGGCGACTCTTCAAAATACGCAAACGCCCTTTCCCAAAAGGAATGAGTTGTCCCAGCCAAATGTCATAAACCCGATCTTCGCGAGGAAAAAGAGGGCACGACATCATGGCGATTATGGTAGGGATTATAGGCTTTTACCATTTCGAATAGTTTCGTGAATTTATGCCTTTATTTTAAACACTTGCACCCTTCCCCATTCCCGTTGCACGTAATTAATAGTCTACTTCGAGTATTTATTTCCAAATGTAACTGACATGTCTCTTTGTTTCCTTTTTTTAACTGCTTTAAATAATTATTACCATTTTTTTACCGCTTTCTTTAACGTGCAAAATACGTGACAACATGTTTTAATACTTATTGCATAAATCATACTCAACATTCATACTCCACTCGTGCCAAACAAAATACTATAGCAACGCTTGATGAATGGTTGTTCCCTTCCTATATTATCACCCCTAAATTCGAAAAGGCTTATTAGCGGTAAAACTAGTTGATCAGCGGTGCAATCGACGCTTCCGGGCCTTTCCCCTTTGAGTTGTCCGCTCAAGGGTACCAGTCTAAAACCTCATAGAAAACTTACTCTGCCAAACTGTTGCATGTATCATGGTCAAACCTAGTCAAAGCTAAAGTGTTGTCGCACGATAGCTTTTAAGATAGCCTTATACAAAAGTCCATCGGGTTTCCCTGAACCCAAACGGACTCCCTCACGTTATGTGCATTTATTTGGAGAACTAAATGCTTCCTGCTAATTATTGACGTTAAATAGTCAAGTCCGGTGGGGGTAAGGGCTTAACCTATTTGTTTTGTAGAAAACAAATGAGGCATGAAGGCCCCAAATTCGGCATGGTCTCCAACATCCACCCAAAATTGCTGAGTTGGTGGGAGGATCTACACTCTAGAAACAAAGCTATCGTTAGGAAACATTTGGGTAATCTACCATCACTTCTGGAAATCCAGCCTAACAAAATGATAGTAGAGGCTACTACCCTGTTCTAGGATCGCGAAAGATCTGTGTTCCGCTTTGGGAACATCGAAATGGCATCGTCGATAGAAGAGATAGGGGGTTGGCTAACCTAGTATGGGAAAATCCGGGGTTGCTAATTCTTGAGAACTGGACAGGTAGAAGTTTCCTCAGAATGATGGGTCTGAAAAAGGATGCGGAATTGGTATGTCTGGAGTATTCGTACATCCTTTTGATTACCTGTACGAACGTTATGGCTACAACAAATCATACCGTACCTACCATGAAGAATTTGCTATCACCTCTCTGGGACACGTCCATCGCCGAGTGTTCGTGTTTATGGTCTGCTTTTTGGGATTGATCATGTTCCCGATAAAGAAATAAAGGATCCATACCAGGCTAGCCATGGTAACTAAGACCGTAATGGAGGGTTAAATGGGCAATATTTCAGCATTGTGCCCATGATCGTTGCAGATATGTACCGGGATTTAGAAAAATGTCAACAAGGAGAAAAGCATTTCGAAGGTTGCAATCTGTTACTCCAACTATGGCTTGTAGAACATCTCCAAAAAGGGGAATATCAACAGGACATCACCGCCGAATGTAGGATGACCACATCGCTTTCCATCACCCAAAGTGAATGAACTATATCCCTGACATGTTCGCTCAACCTGAGGACGCCGAAGGATGGGTCGAGCTCTTTGATAACCTGACTGAAGAATAGGTTCAGTGGATTTTCAAATGGTTTCCAACGGATGAGTTCATCATTCGATCCCGAGATGCATCATTTCTGGTACTGATTGGTCTAAGGGGGACATACCCTTACGTCCCTCTTCGAGTTATGAGGTAGGCAGGAAGGAAACAAGTCATCCCTAGGGTCGAGAAGATGAGCCATCTCCGAGCCGACTTTCAAAATAATGACAGTCCTCACAAGGGCCAAGCTCACCACCTATGGCACTGCAAGGTTATACTTGATAAAGACACCATCGAGCCGGACAGGTATCACGCCGGTTATACCCATTTCTATCTGGGTTGGTTAGAAGAAGATCTGGGTGGTCAGAGCAAGCCAGGGTACGCCCGAGGTCACAGGGTTGTAGATGAAAGGGCTGAATCACAAGTCAAGTTCAACCAGTTGCGTAAAAGGATTCGGGAAAATGAGGATGATCACCACAAGATACATTAGTCCAACAAAAGACTGATCGAGGAATGGAAAGACATGGCTATCAGCGCCAACGAAAGGCTGGGATATTTGGAACGAGGTATAATTGATTTGGAAGAAAAGTTCATCAAAACGGTTGAAGATTGTCAAAAGGTTGAGGGAGCTGCATGGGGATATTTAGCTAGAACTTATCTGCTGCTGGGACTTCGCGAGTTGGGAAAGCTGTTAGAAGAAAGCAGGAATGCCGAATCTGGGGAAGGTCCTTCTGGGACCAAGTAGATAGCAATGTCTTTTTTTTTCCTATCAATGTAATAAGGCCAATGGCCATTAGTGATTTTTATTTTTCGTCTATCGTTTCGGGATTCATCTATTTTATTATCAATAAAATGAGGCATTTAGCAGCTAAGTTCTCCAAATCAATTTGTCGCTAGGCTTACCTCAGGCACAAAGAGGTCCCCAACTTAGGACACGCTTTCATTTCCGCATTATGTGTTTAAATAGTGCAATACTCTTTTCGTAATCTTCACTGACTTGGCTACCTTTTGTTTTTTTTTTCTTACTCCCCTCCCCAAAGGTTAGTTCGTACATTCTGGCATCATCAGCCTATCGCACCAGATCCAAGGGCCCTCCACCTACTCCTCCACTAGTCCTCCTAAGGGCAAAGACAAAGGCAAAATTAATATGGAAGAATCCATCGGCATCAGAAAGGAGAATGTGATTGAACGGATAGAGGCCAATGATGGCCGAGGTATTCAGGTCCTGCATGAAAATATATCGCCACTTGAACAAAAATTGCTGAAGTTTCAGGAAGAACTCGATCAAGTCCGGAATCTGGCCAACTTGTCATTTTCCCTCAACGTCCCTGATGTCAACCTTCCAAATGCTCAAAACCCCACACCTCCAAAAAATATCCCAAGACAGAAAAACCATCACACCACTCCCCCGAAGAACTAAACTCTCCCGACACAGTACAATGCTTGCCACACCTGAAGTAACACCCCACTACTCATCCCAGAACCTCAAAACCCCACAAAAGACCATTTCCACACCTATAACAATCCCATCTATATGGAAACCAGGACCCGTTCCACTCCGCCTATTCCACAGGCGTCCGAGTCTGACGAAAAGGATTTACTTATCAGGATCCTGGCCGAAGAGCTTAAGAAACTAACCAGCCGAGTTCAGGGTGTTGAAGGGACCAAAGGGATTGAAGGGTTGAATTATGAAGACCTTTATATCCAACCTGATGTCGAACTGCCCGAGGGGTACAAACCTCCAAAGTTTGAAATGTTTGACGGTACTGGTGATCCGAGAGTCCATCTGAGGACTTATTGCGACAAGTTGGTCGGCGTGGCAAAGGATGAAAGAATCCACATGAAGCTGTCCATGAGGAGTTTGAAGGGAGATGCACTGTCTTGGTACATCATCCAAGACCCCAAGAAATGGTCAAACTGGGTAAGCATGGCGTCTGATTTCATGGACATGTTTAGATTGAACACAGAGAACGCACCAGATGTGTTATATATTCAAAATTTGAAGAAGAAGCCTACAAAAACCATTTCCGAGTATGCTACTCGCTGGAGGTCTGAAGCCGCTAAAGTCAGACCTGCTCTAGATGAAGAACATATGAACAAGTTCTTTGTCCGGGTTCAGGACCCGCATTATTATGAACAGTTAATGATGGTTGAGGGCCACAAGTTTTTTGACATCATCAAATTGGGTGAGTAGATTGAAGAAGGTATTAAAAGCAGTGTGGTTAAAAATTTTGAAGCCTTGCAAGCCACTAACAAGGCTCTACAGTCCGGTGGTGTGTCTAAGAAGAGAGATGTGGGGGCCGTAATGGTTGCACAAACAACCAAGTCCCCACTCAAGTACCAAACCTATCCAACACCTCCACTCACATATCATCCCTCACCAAATTACCAAGCACCCTCACCAAATTACCAAGCTCCACCACCAAATTACCAAACTCCACCACCTTCCTACCAAGCTCCACCACCCATATATCAACCTTCTTCGCCCAAATATCCACACCCCGCTCCTGTTTTCCACACTTATAATTCCCAGCCATCTCATTACCAATCCCCTCCTGCACGCCAAAACATCCTTAGGCCTCGTCCCAATTTTGATCGTCGTCCTTCAAAGCAATATACCTCCATAGCTGAGCCCATTGACCAGCTATATGAAAAACTCAAAGTTGCTGGTTATGTTACACCAATCCCTGCTGCCACCCCTGAGAATCCTTCTCAGTGGGTTAACCCAAACAAATCCTGTGCATACCATTCCGGCATGAAGGGACACACCGTCGAAGAATGCCGTTCTCTGAAGGATAAAATATAGGCTCCCATTGACAACAAGATTATTATGGAAAAATACCCCGCTCCAAATGTTCACGACAATCCTCCGCCAGACCATAAGGGTAGAGGTTTCCATATGATTGAAATAGAAGATGATTGGGATCCCGAGGGGTCAATCGGGTTGATCGCAGAAGGCGATGACCCAAATGAATCCGCAATCACTCCCAAACTGATCATAATCCAGATTCAACCATCTGAGGCCGCTGAGGTGAATATATCTATACCATTTGAGTTTGAAGCAGCGCCACCGGCAAATTCCCCAGTGCCGATTGAAGTTGAGTTTGTATCTCCAGCAAATACACTAACTTCGTTCGAGGTCGCAATCTTGCCACCCCGAACACACATTCCGTTTGAAATAAAGATGGCTGCACCAATTCCGGTGGCAATGTCAACCACGCCACCCTTCTATTCAAACGCTATTTCTTAGGGCTACACAACCGAGGCAAGAAGGAAAAGCAAGGTTAGGTCTGAGGAAGTTGTCGTAGCACAGGGTATGAAGAGAACTGGTAGGGTCTACACCCCTGGGCATCTGGCCGAGTCAAGCAAGCAGGTCGCCAACCGGCCTCCCCTTATCGAAACAGGTCCCGATGACCTTTGGAGAAAGATACAGGCTAAGGAATATTCAGTCATCGACCGGCTGAATAAGACACCGACAAAAATATCCATCCTCTTTCTACTACAGAATTCCGAAACATACAGAAATGCTTTGTTGAAAGTGTTGAGTGAAGCATATGTGCCAAACAACATCACTAGTGGGGAAATTGCCAATATGGTAGGCCAGGTACTGGAGAGTCATAAAATCACTTTTCATGAGTATGAGCTACCACCTGAAGGATTGGGGCACAACAAAGCTCTACACATCACCGTGCAGTGCGAGGATCATTTCATCACAAGAATCTTGATCGATGGAGGTTCCAGTCTTAACATCTGTCCGCTGATAATACTCAAGAAATTGGGTAAAGGGCTACATGAGATAAAAGATGTGGCGATCAATGTGAAAGCTTTTGACTGTTCTCAGAGGTCCACCATGGGGGAGATCAGTCTATGTCTACAGATGGGACCAACTTGGTTCGAAGTGGATTTCCAGGTGATAGATGTTCCGGCATCCTACAACTTGTTATTGGGACGACCCTGGTTCATGCTGCTGAGGCCGTAGCATCAACACTAAATCAGGCGGTAAAATTCGAGTGGAACCACCAAGAGTTGATTATCCATGGTGACGGTAGCAACCCCATTTATAGCCGTCAAACTATACTGATGATTGACGGGAAAAGGAAGATAGGTGGATGAACTTACCACCGTATTGAACGGGTCAATGCCATCGACAAGGATAAATGGTGGGATAACAAGATTGAGAGCATCTTGAACTAGAAAGGATATGAGCCAGGCAAACGGATCAGTAAGAACCTCCAAGGGATCACGAAGCCTATAAAGCTCAAGGAACATGGCACCACTTTCGGTCTGGGGTATGAGTACACTTGGCAGGAACTCAACGACTGGTCGCCACCTCGGTGCGGTCCTATTACCCTTTGGAGAAGCCGATACCTCATCTTGAGCAGACTTTCAAGCAGGCCGACACTATTTACGGTTCAGACGAGGAAGAAGCACTTGCAGTAATAAGGAGTTTGTTCCTATAGGACGAAGATATGGATTGCTGTGTTGTTCTCGAGGGAGAGGGGAAGGAAGGCCCTTCTATACAGACTGTAATCAAGGGGGCATATCTCAATAACTGGTCTATCAAGACAACCAAAGCCCGACGAGCCTCAGGGTAGCAAGGCTAAAACAAGCATTATTTACTGTTTTATTTACTAAATGATTTTCCTTTTCCTGCATTTTCAATTTCTGCAATAAAGATCTTTAATGTTCAAAATAGTTATTCAATCTATCAAAGCATCTTCTAAATTTCTCTTACGAATCCGATATTTATTGCTATTGCTTTCTCTCATTACTTTATTTATACAACATTACTATTACTTGTCTTGATGAACCGATGACTGTGACATGCAACGAGACAACGCAACAAACAGACATTGATTCAGATGAAGACGACATACCTGACGAGATTGTTAAAGAAGTTGAGAACTTTGAGAACAGACTTAAGTCCAACCTGGACGAGACTGAAGTTATCAACCTGGGAGATTCAGAAAACATCAAGAAGATATTAAGAAAGATGATAGAAAGGCACAAGAAGTGGCATGAAAAGTTATCATTTGCTTTACTGGGATACCGCACCACTATCCGCACATCAACATGGGCAACTCCCTATATGCTAGGTTATGGTACAGAGGCTGTAATTCCTGCCGAAGTGGAGATTACATCTCTAAGAATTATGCAAGAAGTCGAGCTTAGCGATGCAGAGTGGGTAAGAAGCCGTTATGAGAAACTAGACCTCATAGACGGGAAAAGAATGAATGCAGTATGTCATGGTCAACTATATCAGAACAGAATTGCCAGAGCCTTCAACTAGAAAGGCAAGCCGAGACGATTCAGACCAGGGCAACTAGTGTTAAAGAAAATCTTTCCACATCAAGATGAAGCCAAGGGGAAATTATCTCCTAACTGGCAAGGTTCGTACATGGTTCGTAGAGTGCTGACAGGAGGAGCACTCATACTCGCAGAAATGGACGGAGAAGTCTGGCCCAAGTCAATCAATTCAGATGCAGTCAAGCGCTACTATGTGTAATCTTTATGCTTTCTCAATGATGTAATTTGAACTACGCCTGACCTGATTCACGTTTAAGAGGGGATACGTAGGCAGCCTTATGGGTTCGGTCACAATTCAATAAAAATCTATTTTTCCCCGCAATTGGAAACTGGGGCAGAATTTTGAAGAGGACTCTCAAAATTCCGCAGCAGAAGAGGTTGCAATGTCTCAAGCCATTCCACGTCGGTTCATCTAAAAACTATTCTAGATTATATATTACACTCTTACAAAATCATGCATATTTATTGAAACAACTTGTTTAGCGAATGCTACCCAATGATACAGACAATATCATCAGATCAAGCCAACGAGCCAAGCAGAGCCAGCGGGAATGCGAACTAACCTTCCCCCTTACAAAACTCACGATCTTTCTTTGGATGCAGGCACAAATTGCAGAAGCCCCAAAACATATTATCCGCTCAAAGGACAGACATCGTTCCTCAAACTCATTGCACACGCCAACATTTATTATTAGCACAAATGATGCTTCATTATCACAATGCCCTACCGCAATTAACGCCAGCTAAGAATTTCTGACGTCCTTCCTCGCATATTGCATAAGGCTACCTTTCTGCCTTCTGATACTAAACACTGTCTCCATCTGCATCTGCATATTGAATAAGGCTACCTTTCTGCCTTCCGATATTAAACGTTGTCTCCATCTGCATCCGCATATTGCATAAGGCTACCTTTCTGCATTCCGAAACTAAATACTGTCTCCATCTGCATCCACATATTGTATAAGGCTACCTTTCTGCCTTCCTAGACTAAACGCTGTCTCCATCTGCATCCGCATATTGCATAAAGCTACCTTTCTGCCTTCCGAGACTAAACGTTGTCTCCATCTGCATCTGCATATTGCATAAGGCTACCTTTCTACCTTCCGAGACTAAACATTGTCTCCATCTGCATCCGCATATCGCATAAGGCTACCTTTCTACCTTCCAAGACTAAACGTTGTCTCCATATGCATCCGCATATTGCATAAGGCTACCATTCTGCCTTCCAAGGGTAAACATTGTCCCCATCTGCATCCGCATATGGCATAAGGCTACCATTCTTCCTTCCGTGGCTAAACGCTGCCTCCCATTTACTTTTCAAAAGTAACCCCTGTCTCTATCATTCACTTCCTTTCGGACTAAGCTCTGCCCTTTTAAATTCGTAAGACCAAGCTCTGTCTTGTTAGCATCATGCTATTGCATCTTCATGAGCTGAAATATCGCCAACCTATCCAAAGGTGTCATCGTTCAGAGGCACCATCTTCATAGCCCGAGAACACCATGTCATGGCTTGAGGATCTCTTTTTATCATTTTGCATATCATTATTCAAAGGCGTCATGGTTCGAAGGCACCATCCTCATGGCCCGAGAACATCATTTCATGGCCCGCAAATCCTGCATCAAGCAATTCATGGCCCATGACATCATGGTCTAAGGACGTCATCCTCAACCGTCCAAAGACATCATTCACAGTCCAACGGGAATCTGCATCATGTTTAAATTACGCGCAATATACGCTTGTTATTCATTTGTAGGAAATCTGGCTAGGAACAGCCAGCCAGGCAAGAGCGGACCGCTCCAGTTCTCCTAACTACCTCGTAAGCCATTTTGTTCACCTTACCTTGCACCTTGCGTCCGTTCTTGTAAGACTTCACTGGTGACTCATGAATTACATATGGCCTGATTCCTGTACAACCAGAGATATGTAGGCAGCTCAGAAGCCAGGGTGCGGCCTAAATCTTTCATACTATCTCCCTTCGGTCAAAATTGGCCATCATATCTTTACAGACAACTCTTTCATCCTTTCCGGGTAAAGAGGGGAAGCTGCTGATACCCAATTTTCCCTCAAATTATTTTCAAACTTGCATATATACTTTCAAAATCATTCTTTACAGTGACTGGTGTTTTCCCATAATTTTTCGTATTTTTATCAAATTATTTTCTTGTTTATTTAATACTTTATATCCCATAATTCCATAAATAATGTTATAAATAATTTCAAATCATTTTATTACTCAATATGTTATTTATATTCTATTTAATTCCCTTAGTATTTAATTATTTCACAAATTAGCCAATATTGGCATTATTTAGTTAATTTCAGTAGTTTTTGCGATTACAGCACAAATGTATATTTATACCATTTTAAAATCAATAAATGATCATTTATATTTTTATATATTAGTAAATCGCCTTAATTTCATATATTTGGTATCGATTTCATTTCTTACAATTATTAGTTATTTTAATTAATTAACTATCTTATTTAATAGGGTATTTAATGTTTAGCCCATTTTAATTTAAATTATAGCCAATCTTAAACCAACCCCCACCTGACCCAAAACCCATTCTCTAACCCAACCCAAACCCATTCCTACCCGGCCCAACCCCACGCCCGATCTGAACCGTTGATCATATGAGATCGACGGTCCAGATCTAAGTTACCATAATTAAACTCAACCACTACCCCCTCCGACCCCTCATTTGCTAACACCCATTCTCTCTTTATCTCTCTTTGTTACTCTCTAGTTATCTCTAGAAGCATCCCCTGGTTTCTCTCCTCCGATGGGGTTTGTTCACCTTCTCCGGCTGATTCTCTCACCGGAAACCATGGTCCTTCATCATCTCCTGGTTATCTATCGACCTTGCACCGGTCCAGTGATACCCTAGGGCCCTAAGGCAAACCTGGAGTGGTTCACTCACCTCTTAGGAGCCCTCATGCCACTTTTCGGCCTCCCCCCGCCGTCTGAATAAGAGCTACAACCTTTCCGGCTTAAGCTGACAACGTCTTTGAGGTTTTTCCTACTTCTCTGGGTTCCACGAAAACCTAACTCCTATATATTTTTAATTTCGTCTAGATCTGCCTTAGATCTACGATATTACTAAGCTTTTCTACACGTTTTATTTAAAATAAAAAGCTTTTCTACTTTGAACAGTCTTCGTCTTCTAGGGTTTCATAACCCCTTTTAAAACGGCTTTTCCTTCCGATTTTAGTATTATCTTACGATTTTCATTATGTTCAAATGTTTATTTAAGTTTTTATCTTCATCTGAGTTATTATGTCAAAACCCTAATTTTCTTAGCCCTAATCCTGGGTATCCGAGTATGTCTTTGATAATATGCTTGCTTAATCCACCTTTGTGTTTGTTTCCCATAAATACTCTAAGTTTATGTGATTTTATTCCATACTGTTCATCAGGGTTTCTAGTTCTTTGCTGCTCCCGTTTATATTATGTTTGTTCTGTTGATTCCTTTAATCATTTAGCATGTTCTATTTTGAATCCTAGACTTCATATGATTCTTTTACCTTACTGTGCCTATTAGGGTTTCCGAGTTGATTCCTTTTGCCTATCATGTTTTCTATCTGTGTTAATTTCCCTTAGCTAACGCTACTTTTGTTTGAATCCCTAATTTTCTGTAATTGATACCGTTCACCAATCTTTTGTGATGATTTCCTTATTGATTTCAACCACTAAAATATTTTCCTGCCTTATTCTATGGTCGACTATGTTACCAGCTGACTCCTAATTACTTTCCTTTATTAGAATTTACTGAACCTGGCCTCTATTACATGTTCTGTACTTGTGTGATACCAAAATCGTTTCCTTATATACTATATTCAGTCTTGCATGATTTCCTTCTTTATTTATTACTTGCATATTACCGTTTGAAGTAACTCCTTAATTAAAGGGACTACTTATGCTGATGTGATTATAATTGGTACATGATTCCATAATTTACTGCTTAACTATAATTCTTGCCTTATTTGCTACATAGTTTCAAACCATATATACTTCTAGTCTTTCAATAACAAAGAAGGACAGACATATTGTCCTAAGCTCTCTCCTACACTCACACCTACTCTCTTGCTTCTCTTGTTGTTTACTTGCAACTCAGTCGGCTGAAAGCCAAGACTGAGTGATCTTATTATTCTGTTGCTCTACTGTTCTTCACTTTATTGCTCTTCACTTTGCATTCACTATTTCATCTAACTGGTATGTTTTCAGTTTAAGTTACAGCACCCCAAAACAACATGTTCCTATTTATATTAAGATTCCTGTTATTTCTCTTATGCTTCTACTTGTGATTCTGTTGTTTGCCTTGCAATTAACATGTCTACTTCGTCTATGTTATCCCTCTTTCTCTCAATGTTTAGCATGTCTACTTGTCTATGGGATCTTTCTTCCCCTTTAGTTCATCATATCTATTGCTTTTCTTATATGTTTCATTATGAATCTGCCTCCCCACCCTTTGACTCCTGACACTATAAGCATGCATTCCTGATACTTAGACGCTATGTAATCCTAACACCCCTCAATTTGATTCTATTTGGGATCCTATCATGAATACTCTGTGATGAACTATGCTATGACTGTTTAGGTCCTGTAATACTACTCTAAGGTCTACTTGTGTGCAAGTCTGCTTCCACTATGTGACTTATTTGTCCCCAGTTCCCCTATCCCTGACTGTGTTTGGTTCCTAAACTGTGTATGTTTTTTCAGTTGTTGATTGTCCTGTTTATTTTCCTCCTCAAACTGGTTTTTCATAAAAGCAAACTCTCATGCTGTTCTTCAAGGCTTATTTCAAAATATTTATTTCATAAAACTATTTCCGACTCAACTCTTTTTAAACTATGAGCACATCTCACCACTCTAGTTTCTAAGTTCAGCCCCCTTCGTGTGAGCACTGCCTAGGGGACCATTTGAGTACCCATTGAACTCTGACACACAAGGCTGGCATTCCCACACTGCACTTACTCATTCCTAGCTAGGGTACCTGGGTGTGAGCACAACCTTGGATCCTCTGAGGTCCTTAGGAGCTCTGACACACCTGGGTTATAAAAGGTCATGGCATATGGCATTGTTGGATCTGAGGATTTGGCTTATTGTTAGGTTCCCTATAGTGTAACTTCTTAATTTCCTTATTTACTTATGAAATTTGTGCAATGCTGGTCTGTAATAATTAATTGTAAAAATGATTCTGGGGCTGGATAGTGAAATGGGTGGGGTATGCATGCTTTGTATAGATACGGGTAGAAACCATGCTTATAGTTTGCTTTCATATATGCGCAATAGCCACCATGCTTAGGAATACATGTCATACATGCATTAAATATCATGATACATAGGTCCATTCATGTCAGCATCTCATCGTACTTATATCCACTTAGAAATCATGTTTATAGTTAGTTAATAACAAAAGAAATGGCTGTCATAATATTACTGTTTCAGCATTCTCACAATTGTTTCATCTAGAAATCCCGTTTTAGGCTAAATAACTAATTATTGTCGAATCTTGCATCTTAGAAATCATGTCCCCTTATAATTTCGTTCTCAGCTTGCTCAGGTTATCTATGCCAAAATCATGTGTTAAAATAAATAGCTGCTATGAACACCTAGAAATCATGTATTAGGTTTCAGTAACTTAACAAGAAATTACGTCTCTGTATGTTTTGTTTTTTGTCAAAATGTGTTAATGAATCTCCCTAAAAATGGATTCTGATTATGAAAGCTCTCATGCATCTAGAACAACATGTATAGGTTTTCATACTCAACACCCTGCCTGCATTTAGATATCATGTTCTGTAGGACCTACATTCATACTCGTTTAAATACTCACCCCTTTATCTTGGTTAAGGTTAAAAACAAACTCATCATTATCTAACTACTATTTTTTGAAGAAGCTAAAACAGTGTAATTGGAACGGTTTAATACGCCTAGGCAAGCCTTAGGTATTAAACTTATTAAAACTGGATGTCTACCTTCTTTCTATGTGCTATATGGTTAATAATAGGTCAGGATCGATAGTCTGAATCTGGTAAAGATCCTTTTCTCTGAAACTCAGTAACAACACTGCCTCATTACTGTATCCCCGCCTAGACATCATGTTTTAGGTCCTAAAGTTAAAGACTTTACTTGTGTTTTAGTCGTGCTATTTATGTGTATAATTTGGGGAGGAATATCTGAGCCTCATATCTGCCTCTATATGTTTCCCTGTATTTGCAGTCCTAATTGTTTTGTTTGTCGTTTAGAATTTTGTCCTTTAAACCTAGGGGTTCAGCCTAGTACTCACCCTCTAGGAATAGTAGTCCCTAACTTCCTCCAGGACTGATAGGATGGGACGGGTAATAGCACGCAATAAGTTTCGTGACCAACACGCGCTTTAATCACCTTTACGGGGTGGGAAGGGTAGAATATGGATATGATGACCGGTGCGCTTATCCAAGTCTCTGGTCAACAACATAGTTATAATTAAACCCCTTAGGTACCCTAACGCATTGTTAAAATCGTTAGGTGGCGACTCTTTAAAATATTCAAACCCCCTTTCCCAAAAGGAATGAGTTATCCCAGCCAAATGTCATAAACCCGATCTCCGTGAGGAAAAAGAGGGCGCGACAGGCGCGCATCCGAAATTGGTTTTGGAGGTCCGTAGAGTAATCTGAGATAATTCGGCGAAAGTTAGAATCATGGTGATTTCGGCCGATAGGTGAAATATTTATACCGGGTTCGGAATGGAATTCTGAGAGTGGCTGTAGGTCCGTTGTGTCATTTATGACTTGTCTACAAAATGTGGCGTCATTCCGGGTTAAATTGATAGGTTTCAGCATGAGTTTTGAAGTTTGAAGATTTGAAAGTTCATAAATTCGATTCATGGTGTGATTCGTCATTTCGGCGTTGTTTAATGTGATTTGAGACCTCGAGCGAGTCCGTGTTAGGTTATGTGACTTGTTTGTGTGTTTAGACGGGATCCCGGGGGCCTGGGGTATGTTTCGGATGGGCTTCAGACCAATTTCCTTCTATTTCTCACTGTTGTCATGCCTGCTGGTATTCCCTTCTATGCGATCGCATAGGCGTAGCCGCGATCGCATAGTACTCTGTCGACCCGCCCCATTTTTACTTCTTCGCGTTCGCATATCACCTCAGGCGATCGCGTACTTACATTTCTGCCTTCTTTGCACGTAGCACCCCTTCCGCGTTTGCATTGCCCAGGCATGCCAGCTGGTGAATTGCTTTTCCTCTTCTACGATCGCATGCAACTGTACGCGATCGCGTAATGCATTTTTGGACAGTGGCTATTTCCCTTATATGCGATTGCATAAGTACCTTTGCGATCGCATAACACGTTTTGTCCAGCAGAGATTTTTCTTCTATGCGATCGCATCCCTTGCCCCCCGATCGCGATTCATTAAATACCTGGGCAGATTATAAATGTTCAAAATCGAGGGTTAAGCCATTTTTATCACATTTTGACTTCTAGAGCTCGGTTCTTGGCGATTTTTGATGGGTTTTTCATGAAATTCGATTGGGTAAGTGTTCTTCAACTAGAATTTAATATATTCCATGATTTTATCTATATTTCCATCATATAATTTGTGTTTTGAGTTGAGGAAAATGTAGGTTTGGAAAGAAAATTTCTAAAATGAAAAATCATGATTTGAGGGACCAAATGGTATTGTAATTTGATAAAATTTTGTATGGTTGAACTTGTATAGGAATAGATATTCAAATTTTGTAAAATTTTACGGGTTCCGTGGTGCGGGCCCCGGGGTCGACTTTTGGGTCGATTTTTATATTTTTGTAAAGATTGAAACTTTATTATCCAGAATACTTCCTTACAAGTTTTATATGTGTTTTGAAGTTGTTCTAGTTGATCTTGAGCCGTCCGAAAGTTTTTTGGCCCGAGAAGTCCATTTTAGAGTACCGGGTTGTCGTTTTCGAGGTAAGTATCTTTCCTAACCTTGTGTAGGGGAACTACCCCTTAGGATTTGAGTCTTCTATGTTGATTGTAGCCCGTGTAAGCGAGGTGACGAGTGAGTACTCGGACTTATTTGTAGGAAGTTGACCTTTTAGGATTCTTAGGTCCTTATATATTACATGTGTATGAAGTTGTAAGCGTTATGACTGAGTTCTTAATTGCTAGTTTTATCTCTTCCTGCGTAAATTAGGATTTCTTGCTTTTAGATTCCCTTTGTTGTTCATGCGATCTTAATTGACTTAACTGAAAATCCTACCTTTCTACTGTCATACTATATTGTTACTCATAAACTGCCTAGTTAATTAAAATTAGTATTATCTCACCCTATAATTGTCTAGCAATAATTGGAGTTATTATTATTATCTTTGTGGTTACTCTTACTTGAATTGTTGAAAACCACTCAAAATTTGCTAAATCTTAAAATGGAATTTAGATAGCCTATATCTTAGTCGACTTGCCTTTACTTGGAACTAATTGACTTGTGTTGTCCTCTTATTTTTGACTTGAATATGTTAGAGTCGCTGCTACGTCTTATTTCTCTTTGGTTAAGCTGTTTTCTTTACGCTTGGTATTTCTCTTCAATGATTATTTCGTGTGTACAAGTATTCATACGTTGGTGTCAAGCATGCATGTGAGTCATATATTGTAACTGATATGACCTTTCATTGAGTACTACTTAGGCTTAACTTGATAATTTCTATGTTAATAGTACTTCCTTGATATTACCTACTGCTGAGTATTTGTTCAAGTTGAGGTTTATTTCGTGAAGCTAATTAATTAAGAGAGATTGGTTATAGTTGTTTTCCCTTGCCGGGATGATATTGTTTCCATTGTTGAATCCCTTGCCGGGATAGTATGGTTTATGTTGTTGTTTATGCTGTTGATTTCCCTTGTCGGAATGCTATCATTTCATTTGTTTGGGTGAGAAAGAGTTTAAAGCACGAAGGGTGATGTCGTGCCATTTCATATTCATTATCATGTGAGGAAAGAGTGTAAAGCACGAAGGGTGATGACGTGCCATTGTGTATATTCATTATCATGTGAGGAAAGAGTGTAAAGCACGAAGGGTTATGCCGTGCCATTATTTGTATTCATTATCATGTGAGGAAAGAGTGTAAAGCACGAAGGGTGATGTCGTGCCATTGTTTATAATCATTATCATGTGAGGAAAGAGTGTAAAGCACGAAGGGTGATGCCGTGCCATATTATTGAGAGTAAAAGCACGAAGGGTGAGGCCGTGCGTGATATTGTGAGTGAGTGCTAATGCACGAAGGGTGATGTCGTGCCATATTATTGTGAGTTCATGTCAAGAAGGGTGTTTTCGTGCAGGTGAGGACGAGGGACATGCATTATGATGTGATATCTATTTCCCCGTGTATACATTGTGCCTTTACTTCGAGCTGTTATTGTTGTACTTATATATTTGGTGTGACTTATTGTTATTGTCTTGTACTTGACTTTTATCTCAATTGTTGTTGCACTGTCCATGTCTTTTACTTGCTTAATTCGCTTAATTTACATGCGGTATCTATCAATTTTTATGGGAAGGACGAGAGTAAAAGCACGAAGGGTAATGTCGTGCACTTGTTCTATCGGGAATTAAGTTCGAAATACATTTATTGGGAAAGTATATTTTGAAAATGCTTATCTTGAAGAAATTACATTTAAATACTTTCCTTCTGTAAAGTATATATACGTATTCGGAGGAAGTACCTTTCAAAAGAAGTTTCCTAATTTTAAACGAATATTAAGGTCTTAAATATAAACTGTTTGGTGAAAGGTTATATTCGAAGGTTTGATTAAATTGTTGGAGTTGTTGGCTAAGGTCAGAGGTGGACATTATCACAATGCGGAGTTACTACTTGTTCTTACTGTATTGTGGGTTTCGGTTTTTGGGCTGTGTTCCCGTCCATTTTTCTGTGTAATATTATGATATTTCGTCGATTTATTAACTATTTTTTTCTCCCGCATTGTATTGTTATGTAGTTAATTATATTGTGTAACCTTTATACAAATGTCATATTCCGTTATTTTCTATATTTATTCCTGTTTGTTTTATTAGACCAGTGGATGTCTTGACTAGTCCTCCTCACTACTTCACCGAGGTTGGCCTTGATACTTACTGGGCACTGGTGTGGTGTGCTCATACTACACTTCTGCATATTTTTGTGCAAATTCCAGGTTTTTGCATAGCCGGCCAATCGATAGTTAGACGTGCGGTTGCCGTATTGGAGACTCAAGGTAAAACCGCTCCAGCATTCACGAATTTCGGAGTCACCGTCTTATTTTGCTTATACACTATTGTACTTGTTCCAGAATAGTGGTATTTAGGAATTATAGTGTAAATTCTGTAAAGCTTATGACTTGTACTTACCGGGTTTTGGGAAGATGTATAAGGTGTAGAGACTTATTTCCGAAAAACACTTAAATGATTCTTGTATTATGATTGATGTTTATTAATGATAGGCTTACCTAGTCCTTAAGACTAGGTGCCTTCATGATACCCAACAGAGGGGAAATTGGGTCGTGACAATGGGGCACCTTTCTGAGTCAATTTAGTCATATGGCTGATATAGATGAAAACCCCTCCACAAAATGACAGTAGTAACCCGCCAAACCCAAGAAACTCCTGATTTCCGCGGCTGTAGTGGGCCTAGGCCAGTTCTTGACTGCCTCTATTTTCTTAATAGTTGTTCATAGCCAATTACAGAATTATCAAATAGCTTCACATTAACAATAATTTCCTTTCAAACCATCACAATACTGATAACGAGATACGATGCTTGAAGACCTCGTAATTATATACCTGAATTAACGTGTCCCATTTAACGCCACATGGGTGGGCACCTACCTTGTAGGTTAAAGCTCAATAATTATAGCACGAATTTGGAAAATTATGTATAGATAATTTTTATACACAAATTTTTCAATAAACCTAACATGCATGACTCCCTATTAGTAGTATAGTACAAATTTTAATTTCATAAGGGAGAATTTAAACACAAGAATTTTTCATCATAAGGATCTCGTCCTTACATAACTTCCACCGCGGCTCGTAGCCCGATTTAAACATATCAAATCATATCAAAATGCGAGAATCTCGCCCTCAATTCTGAATCACAAGTAATGTGCATGTCGTGCCAATCGAAACATTCTATTTTCTTCTTTTAAATATTTTCCGTTAAACAAAATTACAACACGTAATGATAGACATAGCTATCTCCATAGAATTTCTCAATACAAGTATTTACATAAGTAGATTTTAGAGTTACGAATCTCACCCGAGAGTGGAGCATATTAGGAGGACTTTTCTAGATACTCATAACCGAATCAAGTTAAGGAAATTATCACTTTATAATAACTAGAGATTGTTATTGTAATGTCACCATTTGATATAACGACCTCAGCCATACCATAGAAAATATATCAACATGCTAGGTCTCCGCCTCTAGGAATCTGACCTCCACCTTCGACATTCCGACCCCTTTTTCCCTAGATGGTCATGTAAGTTGAGTTGTAACTGCAATGGGGCACGTAGCCTGAGTGCTCTGATGAAATGATTCACCTTCTCATATCGAGTTTATACCAAATAACTTGGAATAATCGTAGTAGGATTCTCGTAGAGGTGGTGCATTAAAAGAACTCATTGAAGCACCTCGAGTAATCAGATATACGGACTGGGCTGGTCGGTTTCCCGAGCCCCTTCCGAAATAATTTGTTGTTGCAAAGAAAAATCCACTGAATCTTTTAGAACCTCGAGACCTCTTAGTCTCCTTAGCTTCCTCTTTTCCTCATCCCGGACACATTTTAACATATAAGCAATTTTTACCATTAGCCGAAATGAAGTATCAACTTGCCCTGAGTCGTACAGAATTTTTACAATCATAATCGAGTCCTTTAATAAGTCTGAGGACTCGCCATATGGCTATATGAAATGAAGTAGGAGTATGACGGGCTAACTTATCAAACCTGATGGCATGTCCTGAACCACCATGGTGACCTGACACAACCGTTCAAACCCTATGCGCCACGCATTATGGAGAGTCCGAGAAACAAACTCTTTCACTAACATTTATGAGAACTGAGTCAAGTAGTTGGTGTTTCATTGGTTGGTCGTCTTCTTCATAGGCTTTCTACAAATACCGACGGTCCATTTCTTCTTTTACTATGCTGACTCTACACTGCTGAGCTACCCCATTTATTCATATGCTCTTCGTTATTCTTTGGGGTAACTCTTATACTTATTGATGCAAAATGATCCTAAAGGTAAGGCTCTATACTGATAATTCTTTGGCACGAACCACATAGTCTAGAAGCTCGTCAACCACTGTACTCCCTCTGGAGCACCCCAAATCTGCAACAGTGACTTCCACGCTGAGTAAACATTCTGTAGATTTAAAGTTAGCTATATAACTCCTTTGGTACTGAGGTATAGGGTTATCAAGGAGGCGTACATATCGCAAGTCCCAGCTTTATCTCTTATAAAATCTCAGGCCTTGTACATTCCAAGCCAAAACTGATATAACACATGACCCCGCAATCTATTCCTTGACGGTGGACTTCCCCACTTGGCACGAAATCACAGGTCACAATGTTTGATAATACACAATGTTAAACTCCACAGATCATATAAATCAACCATATGCCAAGGTCCATTGCACCCCTACATGATTCACTGGGTGATCTTTCATTACGTCCGCATCTTCAGTCAGAGCCACAACTGGTCTAGTAATTACATAATCTTCCCACCACCTCTTGGTGAAATCCGTCATCTGAAACACAACGAAATCAACCCCATTTCTTTCAACTATTCCCTTGTTATGCAATACTGGAGTAGCTATGAATCCTTATGGAATCTGGACTAGTCCAACATGTACCGACTGAGCTAGAACCTTCGCGTCTAGATCTATTTGAGACTGTACAATAGGTGCTGATGTTCGAGCTTTAGACTAAGCTCTCCTTCTGTCTCTTCCCCTAATCGTAGTTGTCATTGGGGCTTCATCTCTTATCCGGTTGTAGACGCTTTGCGTGTTGTCGAGATTTGTGAGAGGACAAGGGCTGGTGATACCAATATTTGTGGGGGAATATCTCAATTGTATTGGGCTAAAATATTAGAAAGATCCTTGGATGTGAATGAACAAGTGTGTCAGTCTGCTCTTAAGGTAATTCCCTAATTTTTCATATTTCTTTTCCTGTAAAAACTGATTCGTTAAGCCACTCGTATGTATTGAACTCACTCCCACTTATAGGACATTTTGTCTAAGAGCTGGTCTGTTCACTGTTGGTGTTACATTTCACCATATCAATCCTCAGTATTTTGAAAATTCTATGTAATGCTATTTTCTGAAGCATGGAGACGTTATTCTCAATGTTATAGATAGATGTTTTCACCTATTCGAATTATGGGGTAGATTCCTATTATGATCTACCTTTGAATTTGTTCAAACAGATTGTGGAAGTTGTATTGCGTCATGGTCTTGTCTATCCTATTACTTGTGTTCCCTTTTCGATAGCGCTTGAAATAGATCCTCAGGAGGTGAACTCAAAGTTGGCTCATCATTTGTTGATGAACATGAATGGGAAGTACGCTCTTTGTATTGCTAGACTATAGAATTATTCTGGATACAATGGGTTTATGTTAATTGTTGAATTGCTCCTTTTCAGGTATCTATCCTTATTTGAGAGTCGTCTTGGTGATGGTCTACAAAAGTCATTTATGTTCATACAAACCATGAATAAAGGTGGTTCTCAAAGTTTAAATGCTCAGTCTAAAGCTCCAGCTATCATGTCAGGAAAGTCGGACCATGGCTCATTTGATCATACAAAGCATGGGGTGTCTAGAATCTATAAGCTCATCCATGGAAATCGTCTTTCAAGGAACAAATTTATAGCCTTAGTTGTGCACAAATTTGATACACCAATCTTGAGTGATTCAGTAGTCTCGTTTTTTTATGTATGAACCAATCTGGATTACTGACCCTAACTTTGGTTACCCTTCCCATATTTATTTTGTTTGCATTAATATGGACTACTGATCCTGAATTTGTTTTTCCCCTCCTCTCTTCCAGATACCGCACTGAAATTCCTGCTTCACTTCCATTCACATCGCCTGATGAGCCCCTTTATTTGATCTATTCTATAAATCAGATTATTCAAGTTAGGGCTGGCACAATGGAGGCAAATATTCAATCATAAATGGTAGAATAAATTCGCACGATATAGTAGAATAGAAGTGAAATTGTTCCTAACTTCATAGCCTCTAAGAGATAAGTACAGACGTCTCCGTACCGATCCTTCAGACTCTATTAAGTTTGTTCGTGAATTGTGAGACCTAAGCAACCAAGTGCTCTGATATCAACTTGTCAGGACCCAAATTCCCAACCTTAGGGATCGTGATGGCGCCTAACACCACACTTGCTAGGCAAGCCAATGTTAGAATTCGATTAGTTATTTTCCTTTTGATATTTAATTAAACACAATAAGACAATTTAAAGTAAATTAAATCTAATGATTTCCAACTAATAACTTCATATATAAGAAATGACAAATGAATAAATAAATCGAGCCACAAACTAAATATATATATATAACTCTAAGACTACCCCAGGGTCTGATGTCACAATTCATGAACTTCTAAGAATACTACAAATAATGGGCTGAAAGAAATAATATATCTGTTTTGGGTGAAATAAAACAACCTCTATAAAACTAGGAGAAGACTCCAGGAATCTGCGAACGCCGGAAGATATACCTCGTGTCTCCAAATGATGAAGGACCGCTACTAAAGTCACTAACGCCGGACGGTACCTGGATCTGCACAAAAGAGTGCAGAATGTAGTATCAGTACAACCGACCCCATGTACTGAGTAAGTGCCGAGCCTAACCTCGACGAAGTAGTGACAAGGCTACGGCGGGGCATTAACAATATAACATGTGAACAATATAAAATAAATAAAGAAGGAAATTATAAAACAAACAAACAATAACTGTAGCAACAATTAAAATAACTCAATCACCTTTTTCAGGTCTCAGCTATAACCATTTCTCACGTAAGTTTTCAAATTTCCAATCTTTGACTTTAAAATAAGAGTAGTGCAAAATGTGAGAAATAGTAGAGTAAAACAGTAAGCATTAAGATTCTTATTTTTTTTAAAATCAGTAAAATATAAGTGTCCTCCCTTATTGCTCCTTGTTGCGGCGTGCAACCCGCTCCC
>MDKI01016395.1:0-13566 GCA_005239505.1 Nicotiana paniculata
ACCGAATAATGTCACTTTAATTGGAAAAACTCCCTCTCTACCCTTTATTAATACGGGGTAGCGGAAAAAGGAGGTGTGACAGACTATATCAATATATCATCCATGAAAACAATAACGAACGAGTCCAAATAAGGCTTGAACACTCGGTGCATCAACTCCATAAAATCAACGGGGGCATTTGTCAGCCCAAATGACATCACCAAGAACTCATAATGCCCATAACAGGTGCGAAAGGTTGACTTAGGGGCATCCGACGCCCTAATCCTCAACTGATGGTAACCAGATCTCAAGTCAATCTTGGAAAACATTGAAGCACCCTGAAGCTGGTCGAATAAATCATCAATCCTCGGCAAAGGATACTTGTTCTTAATAGTAACCTTATTCAACTGCCGGTAGTCAATACACATCCTCATCGAGCCATCTTTCTTCTTGACGAACAATACTGGGGCACCCCAAGAAGAAACACTAGGCCTAATGAAGCCTTTATCCAACAAATCCTGCAACTGATCCTTCAACTCTAGCGGGGCCGTACGATACGACGGAGTAGAAATAGGCTGGGTGCCCTGAGCTAACTCAATACAAAAATCAATATCCCTGTAGGGTGGCATACCCAACAGGTCAGCAGGGAGTACCTCTTGAAACTCACGAACCACGGGCACGGACTGCAGGGAAGGAACCTCGGCGCTAGAATCACGAACATAGGCCAAATAGGCCAAACAACCCTTCTCGACCATGCGCCAAGCCTTCATATAAGAAATAACTCTACCAGAAGAATGACTAGGAGTCCCCCTCCACTCCAAATGAGGCACCCCTAGCAAGTCCAAGGTCACTGTCTTGGCATGACAGTCCAGGATAGCATAATAGGGGGATAACCAATCCATCCCCAATATAGCATCAAAGTCAACCATATCAAGAAGCAAAAGATCAACCTGAGTCTCCAGACCACCAATAACTACTAAGCAAGCACGATCGACTCGATCTACCACTATAGAATCATCCATTGGTGTAGCCACAAGTACAACATTACTCAAGGAATCACGGGGCATACTCAAATAAGGGGAAAAATATGAAGACACATAGGAGAATGTAGAACCCGGATCAAATAACACCGAAGCCTCTCGGCTTCAAACTGAAATAGTACCTGTAATAAATGCATCAGAAGCCTCAGCATCAGGCCTGGCAGGAAAAGCATAGCACCGGGGCTGAGCCCCTTTAACCTGAACATCTCTGGGTCGACCTACTGCGGCCTGACCTCTACCTCTCGTGGCATGTCCTCCACCTCTATGAGTCTGACCTCCACCTGTGGCACCCCGACCGCCACCCTTAGCTGGCTGAGGAGGTGGGGGTGCGCCTGATGCGGGAACCATGGCACGGGAACCCTGATACTGAGACCCACCAGAACCTCACGGGAAAAACCTGGAAATATTCCCCAAACCACCGCAAGAATAACAAGGCCTCTGCTGATGTGGCTGCTGACTCTAGAACTGGCCCTGTTGACCCTGATAACCACCCTGGAAGCTCTGAAGCGGCGATGCATTGATAGGTGCTAGTGGTGCACCAATAGGAGCTGGCAGTGCACTGTGAGCTACTTGAAGTGCCGACTGATAGGGTCTGGGAGGATGACCTCTGCCGTAAGAATCCCTGCCCCAAGATAAGGCTTCACTGAATCGACTGAAGTGACAGGGCCTCTTGTCAGCCCCCTGACCACCACCCTGTGACATAATCATCTCAATCCTCCTGGCCACATTGGCCGCATCCTGGAACAAAATATTAGTACCTGACTCCTTGGCCATCTGAAGCTTGATGGGCTGAGCCAAACCCTCAATAAACCTCCTAACTCTCTCATGATCAGTAGGGAGTATCATAATGGCATGCCGAGCTAGAGTGATGAAACTGGTCTCGTACTGAGTGACAGACATAGATCCCTGCTGGAGGCGCTCAAACTGCCTCCGAAGATCCTCCCTCTGAGTAACTGGAAGGAACTTCGCCACGAATAACTCGGAGAACTGAGCCCAAGTAAATGGTGCAGACCTTGCTGGCCTGCCCATGCAATAGTCTCTCCACCAAGTCTTGGCAGAACGCGAAAGATGAAAAGTAGCAAAATCAACTCCATTGGACTCTACTATGCCCATGTTACGAAGAACCTCATGACAGCTGTCCAAATAATCCTTGGGATCCTCTGATGGTGCACCAGTAAATGTAGTAGTGAATAACTTGGTGAATCTATCCAATCTCCATAAAGCATCTGCTGACATAGGTGCTCCCTCAACTGCCGGGGCCACAATGCCCGGCTGAGCTACTCCGGCCGTCTGAGGTGCCGGAGTCTGGAACTGAGGACCTAGATTCTATGGAGTGCGAGTAGCCGGAGTCTGGGTCCCTCCCCCAGCCTCAGAGACGGCTGGTGCAGTAGGAAGAAGACCGACCTGAGCCACACTCTCCATGAGTCCCACTAAGCGGACTAGAGCGTCCTGAAGCACCGGGGAGGCAATGAACCCCTCTGGGACCTGAGCTGGTCCGACTGGAACTGTCTGAGTAGGAACCTCACCGGAAAAGTCTGCCTGTGGGTCCTCTACTGGGGCTGCTGCCCTGGGTTGTGCCCTGCCCCTGCCTCGGCCTTTAATACGGCCTCGGCCCCTCGTATGAGCTGCAACAGGAGAATCGGGCTGCTGATCGGTAGATAAGGAAGCACGCGTTCTCGCCATCTGCGAGAGAATAGAATCGAAACTCAATTAGCATTTAGAATTTGAATCGCACGATAGGAAAGAAGAAAAGTGAAGTTATTCCTAACTTTGCAGCCTCTGGGGATAAGTACAGATGTCTCCGTACCGATCCCTCATACTCTACCAAGTTTGTCCGTGAGTTGTGAGACCTAAGCAACCTAGTGCTCTAATACCAACTTGTCACGACCCGAAATCCCACCTTCAGGCCGTGATGGCGCCTAACGTTGCACCCGCTAGGAAAGCTAACGTGTTAACTGAATTGATTTATTAACAAGTGAAAATAACAAATACTGACTAGATAATTGAGATAAAGTGCAGAAGCATTAACCAAATCTAAATAACCATAGCTAATAACGAAGAAATCCCTTTAACTACAAACCCAGAAATAGAGTCACAACCTCACGAACCAGTCTAAGATTTGGCTAAAAACAACAGTTTGAAATAAAATGATATATCTGTCTGGAAACACATAGATGACAGAATCAAAGATAGACAGTAACGTCGAGATCCACGAACGCATGCGGAACTACCTGAGTGTCATTTGGAATGGACTGAAGGATACTCCCCCTAACGAGGTCCACCGGGCCCGACTGCATAATCAGCACAACATAAGAAGTGCGGGTGTAGTATCAGTACAACCGACCCCATGTACTGAGTAAGTGCCGAGCCTAACCTCGGCGAAGTAGTGACGAGGCTAGGGCACGACAACAAATTGTGCCGGTGCAGTTCAATAGTATAGCAGAAAATAAACTAGAATACAATTACGGGGAAGAACATACTGGGATAAAAGGGGCAACAATTGCTAAAATAGTATAATCAATACTAACTGGAAAGTAGAATTAAAGCAGGAAATAACAACTCGAAACAAGTGAAATAGACTGGAGAAGGCACGACATGACCCCTCGTGCATAGCCTCAAAATCACACGGCACAGAATGCCCCCTCGTGCATTAATAATAATGACTTGGCACGGAATGTCCCCTCGTACATCAATAATAATCAATCGGCGCGGAATGTCCCCTCGCGCATAATCGGCACAGAATGTCCCCTCACGCATAAATAATAATCAATTGGCATGGAATGTTCCCTCATGCATAAATATAATCAATCGGCACAGGATGTTCCCTCGTGCATAAATATAATCAATTGGCACGGAATGTTCCCTCGTGCATAAATATAATCATCGGCACGGAATGTTCCCTCGTGCATAAATATAATCAATCGGCACAGAATATTCCCTCGTGCATAAATAATAATCGATCGGCACATAATGTTCCCTCATGCATAAATATAATCATTGGCATGGAATGTTCTCTCGTGCATAAATAATAATCACTCGGCACATAATTGTTTCCTCGTGCATGATGAGTATAAAAACAACAATTGATATGAAAGTTTAACAATATGACATTTCAAATGTACAGACATAATCAACAGAATTCTATTGTCCCGGCAAGGGACTCAGCTATAACCAATCTCACTCAGAAGTATCATATCAATAGTAAAACCCTCAGCCGAACACATAATCATGAACTTTCTATGTCAAGAAGTAACCTCAAGGTACCATTTTCAATGTTCCCGATAATTCACAACATGGAGAATATCAAAGACATTAAATAACTAATCAAAATTCGACTCACGGGCATGCTTGACCACAACATATAGGTACCCGTCACCTCACCTATACGTTGGACATGAATTACACATAGCAAATAAGACCCTATACCTATTCCCTCAAGCTAAGGTTAGGCCAAACACTTACCCCGGCTCCAAGAATGCAAGTCAAGCCTCAATCACGGCCTTTCCTCTTGAATCCGACTCCGAAACGATAATATCTAGACATAATTGACTTAATAACATCAATAATTATTATATAACTCAATACCAAAGCCTAATTGTACATTTCCCATAATTCTTCAAAAAATACCAAAATTCAACCCCGGGCCCGCCTCGTCCAAACCCGAGGTTCAGACCAAAACCCGATCACCCATTTTCCCATGAACCCAAATATACAATTTGTTTTCAAATCCGGCCCCAAAATGAGGTTGAATTCCCAAAATTTCAAAAAGCCCTAACTCTACCCAAAACCCCCAATTTCTACCCTTGATTCCATGTTTTTAGACCAAGAATCTAGTGATTGATGAAGGAAAATGGAATAAATTAGAGTTAAGAACACTTACCTATGAAGCTATCGTGGAATGGTCTCCTAAGACTCTCCCAAGAAGAGTGGAGAAGAAGAAAATGGTGAAAGATATGAAAATCCCGTAATGCGTATTCTGTTTTTGAGCAATTAAATAACTGGGCGGATTTACCCGACGCGAAGACTCTTTTCTTGAATATATTCAAAAAAAAATTCGGATTGCCCAGTATTCCACCAATTAGTAACCCAAGATTCCAGACATTTATTAACTGAGAAAGAAATCCACCAGGGCAAAAATACTATAGATGCAAGATAGAAAAGAGGAGTGAATGTCGCGATAGAAGGACTGCGATCGCGGAGAGTACTGGACTTCAGACTTACGCGATCGCGAACGAAAGAACGCATTCGCACAGAACAATTGCTACCCAGCCCCCAACCCCACAGGAGACTTACGCGATCGCGGACATAGGGGTGCGTTCGCGTAGAGCTAAAACCCTAAGGCTCCGCGTTCGCACCCAGATCTTTGTGATCGAGCAGAGCAAATTGACCCCCTTCCCAAATTGAACATCACGATCGCGTGTGCTACACCGCGATCGCAGAGCAATAAATAGCTGGATACAAGAAACAACCTAAAACACCAGAAATTTCCTAAGTTTAGCACCCCGACACCTACCCGAAACTCACCTGAGCCCTCGGGGCTTAAAACCAAATATACACACGCCTTCAAAATCATCCTACAAACTTATTCGAGTAATTAAACCACCAAAATAACATCAAAACAATGAATTAAACTCAAAAATCTATAGAATTTGCTCAAACTTCATAAACTATCACATCTTCCATTTTTTATCCGAAACACGTCAAACCAAGTCCAATTCTTTCCAAATTTTACAGATAACTCACATAACACATATTGAACCTGTTCCGGGCTCCGGAACCATAATACGGGCTCGGTAACACAGATTTCACATCAAAGTTCATTTTCAAAAGTCTTTATTATATTCAGAAAACAGTTTCCTTTAAAAATTCATTTCTCGAACTTGGGACCTCGAAATTCGATTCAGGGCATAAGTGCAGGTCCCATATTTTCCTACGGACCCTCCGGGACCGTCAAATCACGGGTCCGAGTCCGTTTACCAAAAATGTTGACCAAAGTCAACTTTATTCAATTAATTATCATCAATTCAACTGTTTAACAGATTTCCACATAAAGGCTTCCCGGCTATGCGCCCGGGCTGCACACACACATTGAGGTGAGATTAATATAGGCTTTCGGGGTCTCGGAACACAGTTTTTGCTAAATTTACACAAGATGACCTTTTGGGTGATTATAGTATATCAAATCTATTAAATAAAAATAGTTGCAACATGAGTTTTAGACGACAATCTAACACATGTAAAATGTCGTGGAAGGTCAAACAAAAACCTTTACTTGGAAACATTCTTAAGCATGTGTAAAATTCCTATCACTCTATTGCATTATCATGACGTTGAGACGTCTTCTTCATGTCAATCATAAAGGGCCCTCTTCCATAAATTATGCCTACTACAAAAAGGCACACATTTAATATGACACCGTGCCTATTTAGGTACGAGTAATCTAAAGCAGTCTATATGCAAAACTCAGGGGTTGTGAGCATGTAATTTTTAACCTACTATATATTCCTACAAAATTCCATAAATTAATTAATGACTATAAACCTTTGTTGAATTTCAATGTCTGTGTGCGAATTATTTGCATTACATAAATCATAATTTGTCTTTTAAAATTCATAAATGATTTAAAGTTGCATGATTCGGTGCATAACTTCAATCATTTTTATTGAAAATTACGAAAAATTACTCTTCAAATAATTACATTTGTTAACTAGAAATTTCAACTGCTAATTTACTCATTAATTAAAATTTAAACGGGAGTTAGAGCTAATTAATATATTACTTGTAATCTATTGAAATAAATAACAACAAAAATGTTGATTATTTGACACAATGTAGATTTAATGATTAATTTATTCATTTTTTAAACAAAATCGTGAAATTTATTCCTTAAATGATATGGGTGTTGAATTAAATGATATTACTCTTAATTAATTTATAATTAGACAAAAACTAAGTGAGAATTAATTGCTACATTTTTGTGAGTTTTGATTTAATTCAAAATTAATTAATTAGTTAGATTAGCAAAGAAGGGGAGTAAAATCGGACCTGGGCCAAAATTACCCAGGCCCAAACCCCTTCTCTATACATAAACACACCCAGCCCAAGCCCTTACCCGGCCTGCCCAGCCCCGACACCCAAAATGACCCTGTTTTTGTACCTTCCAATCCTAGCCATTGGATCAATCTGATCCAACGGCTCCCAAACCCCCCAATCCCTGACTATATATATGTCCAAACCACACCCCACCCCCTCATTTGCAGAAGCCTCAACCTCCCCACCCCCTATCCGTCTCTCTCACTTTTCTCTAAACACCAAACCCTAGCCGCTGTCCTCCGCCTACCAGAAATCGCCTCCGGCGGCGAAGCTTCACCCAATCAAGACCAAATCTTCACCAGACACTCCCCTCCTCCTCCTCAGCCACCTCCCGTCGTTGATTCCACCAAAATCCCACCCAAAATCATCCGATTTTAGATCTAAGAAACCTGAAACCCTAAAACACCATGTCCGGCCGATTCAAGAACAACTAATGGTTCAAAGATACATGAGTCAATAGCTCTTGATGAGAGCTATTAATTCATGTGGGTTTGGATCATTTCCAAACTCCGCCGGGATCCGGCCAAGCCCGGCGACTTTATTTTTTCCGGCCAAATCCTGTCAAACGGTATCCCCCACTTCCTTTCTGTTGTTTCTTGATCGATATGAATAGGCCGTAATTTACTCACTGTTTTCCTTTATTACATTACTATTTCTGATTTTTGTTTTCTTTTACCTGTTCATGTTTTCTTTCTTTAGTTTATAGTCCCAAATTCATTTAGCTTAGGTTTTTATCACTATTTTTGTACGATTTAACTGTTCAAGTTTAGTAATTTTTATGACCGAGATTAGCATTAGGTTTTTTGTTTAGTTTCCTTTCTCTGCTAATTGCCAGACATCTTTGTGTTGGTGAATTCTGTCAATAAACAAGCATGAACAACTGATTGATTAAATCCCTGAATTCATATGTTGAAATGCTTGTAAGTAAAACAACCTCTATTAGTTGTTTTGCTCGTGTTTGTTTGAGGTCGTCGTTTGATTTAGCCTTGATTTTGCTGTCTATGTTATTAGTCTCAATTAGATGTTAACTTCCAATTAATCATAGTTTAAATTTCAACTCTTAGGTTAGATTGACATATTCGAGTAACTTAAACAAACTAAGCCCTACCTAGACCCAAGTAGATACTAAAGCAAGCCTTAATACAAGGAGATTAACTAAGTCTAAGAAATTAATTTAACTAACCTAAAGTAATTAATTAATCTAAAATCAATTAACCTTTGATAAAACAATGAAGGTTTAGCTATTAGTTAATTAGATTAGAATGAAGTTGTTTATTGACTAATAGTTAACATTGCATAAGACTCACCTAAAACCCAAGAATTGATTTAACTTAGTCGACTCCTTCAAAAAAAATGAACTAATTAACTTAACCAACTTCCTTTAATTATCCTAAGCCTAAAGACCTAAGTTAACTAACCTAGTCTAATAGTCTCTTAAACAACTACTAAGTCCTAAAATCTGCCTAAGGTAATTAGTTTAGGGCTAATTAACTAAAACAAATCATTTAACCTAGGCTTGATAATTAGTTAAGTTTCTGATTTTAGGTAATTGAGTTGACTTAATTTAAACTAAATCAGTTAACTTAGGTTAAGGAATTAAATTGATTGATTTACATTAAGTAAGAAGCTAAACCTAGCTGACTAATAGTAACTTAATCCATTAACCTTTAATTAATTAATTTAACCATAGTTAAGAACAGCTAGTAGAACTAAAGTAACTAATTGGGATCAACTAACCCAAATTAATAGATAACTCAAGCAACTTAACCCTAGTTACCTAATGGTAATTCTAGCGACCTTTAAGGGTATTTTAGGACTTTTAGTTGAAGGAATCTTGGGTGTAACAACCCAAGAACCTTCTAGACTTATAAGATAGGATTTTTTAGGGGATAAAAAACTCTTTTGAATAGGTTAGAAGGTTCTGGAATAGGGGCAGCTGTCTCAAAGATAAGGATGACAGCTGCCCTATGTACTATTTCAGCCCTTAAATTAGGAATATGCCAAAAGGATATCTCATTCCCAAATATCCTATAAATAGACCCCCTTCCTTTAGAAAAGGAGGATTTTTCTTTTTGGGGGACACTCTGAAAAATATTCTTTCAACCTCTCTTAGCTGCTAATACAGAAAGAATCAAAATATTTTCTCATTCATAAAGAAAAATTTCCAAAAAAAGAATATGGTTGAAAAGGTTTGATTTTATTTTGGGAGTTCATCAAGCTTTTGTGGGTCTTCTCAACTTGGTTCTGGTTCTTTTCTGTTTCTTGTTTTCGAAATATCTGTTTTGAGTACTCAAGTCCTGGGTTGTTTATTCTTCCTGGTTTGTTGTTGGTTTTCTGGTTGCTCTTGCTTTCATTGCTGGAATTTCCTTCTTTGTGCTACTTTGTTGATTACCTGACCTTTATTTGGTCAGGATTTTTGTTCACTTTTTCTCTTTAAAAGGTATGTAACAATGAACTTTAAGTAAAGTTATTAAATTCAGAATTTGTGCTGAAATGTTTGATTCATGTTGTGTTTTTGACATTATGTAAAGTTGAATATTCTTCTTCTTTATTCTTATATAAACCATTGAAATAAGACTGTTACTGTGTTGGTAGAGGAATCTGAAGGAATATTGTATATGAACTATCTGAACTATTCTGTTTTAGCTTTTGTTTAAATTCTGTTGGTTTCAGAACTTATTAAGTTTTGCATGAGGTTGTTTTGTGTCTGTCTCAGTTTTACTGAGATAATTAGCACTAGGGTAGATGAGTTTGACCTTCCAATGGTCAAATTCACCCCACAATAGTGCATAAACAACAGCATGTCCCTGAAGTTACCTCTGTTAAGGTATAAATTAAGTAGTCAAAAGGCCTCCTAGGGTAAGGAATCTGAATCTCTTAAAATGATAAAAGGTGCTCTTATTTGTGTTCCTTGTTCATTGAAGGGACTCAGTAAGCAGGTCTCCATATGGCTTTAGACTTAGGTTAATTTTGGAATTATGGGATTGAAATTTGACAAATTCATGGTCAGGTTTACACCAAGAGAATGCATAAATAATTCTGTTTTGTTAGCGTAGCTTAGCATATCATTATCAGGTTTAAACTTGATATCCTTTCATGGTCCTGTTTGGTCTGGTGGGTGCTCAACACTCAATTAGTTTGTGTGTTCTATAGATTTCAAAAAGAGGGTTGCAAATGTACAGTATGAAGAATCCAGATGTAGAGCAGCTGTTTAGGATTTCCACTTTCTAGTTTTTTCTTTGATATTCATAAAATGTATTTTTACAGAAGCTGTATTTTCGCTTCAGAAAAACTGTAATTCATTCATTTATTGCATTGTTGGAATCTTGTAATTTAAGAGATTGGACTGTATATTCATTTTTTAGCGTTTCATTCGATAGTGTTCAAACTAAATTTTGAGGTGATTTTCCTGGAGCTTTGAATCTGTTTTTTTGCTCTAAAAAGTAGTTTAAGGATAAAAATAGATGTTCTAATCAAAAAGGGAGTTGGTATTCAAATCAGTCCACAGTAAACCTTTCTTAAACATTTATCGGATTTTCAGAAGTGGTTATTTCAAAATCCAGTCATTTCAGTATAAGTGGATTTAGTAGATTATTTTGGTTCATGTTGTATCCTGTTAAATTTTCTAAAATCGATGTATGAACACTTTGGAACCTTTGAAGCATGTGATTAAGCTATCTAAAAATTGACAAGAACTGTTAATTTAGAATTGGTAAAACTGCATGTGCTATGTATTCGTTAGAAATTACAAAGTTCCAGAAAAAAAAAGTAATTTTAGCTTACCAATTTAAAGCGAGACCATCAAATAATGTATTTATGTGTCTATAATTCTTATAGGTGTATGTATATCTACACGAATGAGGTACATCTAGATTAACACATTTTCTATCATCTGCCACACTAGAAAGTGAAGACCTTTAAGATTTGATTAAGAATTGAATTTCGTAAGTGGTAGTCTTCTCATAACAATAGCCAAACTAGGATGGCCTAAAGTGATTAATTAGGGCTAAAATATGGCCATAGCCCGAAATATGTTATCATTTAGGTTAGTGAACATCATTTTAGGAAATCCTCTAGGTAGAGTGACATCCTTTAATTTGAAAAATTGGGTAAAATCAAGTGTCATTCCAAAAATTACCATTGTCCACACTCGGGAGTGGCAACTCATGCCCCCGACCCTCAACTCTAAACAATTAACAAAAATGCTCATAGCAATCACGGGTACATTTCAGGTGACGTGTTTGCCATGTGTTCAAAAATAACAAGTGCACGCCATCGTGACTTGTCTAAAATAAACCATAAACGCCCTAATTGATCTTAAAACTAAAAATGCTCCTTCAAATAGAAAACATAAGGAATACTCGAATATTACCTCAAATAGGTACTATAAACTGTCATGACCAATAGTCTTGATTACGTAAGATACACTCGGGATCGAAAACTCATGTCCCTGTCTTCAACTTCAAAATCTAAATAAAATTATGTGTTGCGGTTACGGGTGCATTTCATGTGGCGTAATCGTAATATGTTCAAAAGCATAACAAGTGCACGTTCTCGTGACTTGTTTTTTTTTTCAAGATTAATCCATACTTATCAAAAGCGGCTAATTAATTTAAAAAAGGCACATTAGGCAAAAACACACAATCAGATAATTTAGGCCATATATTAATAGTTAAGCGACCATGCTAGAAACACGGAATTCGGGAGTGCCTAACACCTTCTCCCGGGTTAATAGAATTCCTTACTCGGATCTCTGGTCGCAGACAAATCAAAACAGAGTAAAAATTTCCTCGGTTTGGGATTCTAAAACAAAACGGTGTCCCGGAGCATCGTCAAAAATCTGGGTGGCGACTCTAAAAACAATAATAAGTCCCAAAAACGAATAATGTCACTTAAAGTGGAAAAACTCCCTTATAACCTCTTTATTTATCGGGGGTGAAAAAGGGAGGTGTGACAGCTCAGGCGACTCTGCTGGGAAAATAAACCCAGAATCTATGGTTCATGGTTCAAGAATTCGAGCTTAGAATAGACTGTTTTATTGGCTTTATTATCTGATTTTTACATGTTTAAACCTAACATGCTAAATGTCACTTTTTTACCGCTTTGATATTATCTGAACTGTATATAAACTGTGCTGAAACCCTTCTTCTCTCTGAGTCTTCTAAATCATCTGGGAAGTGTGCAATTCGTGTGAATTCTTTTCTGTTAGAGTCATATCCAAATTTTAGAACGAGGTACGGATAAGTTTCATAGCCGGTGAAGCTTCTGTATTCCCGGTACGCTGCCCCGACCTTGGCTCGAGCTGTCCGCTTGGGTAAGCCTGGTCTAGAACAAAACCTCAGGTTCAAACCTAGAATAACAAAACCTCATGCCGGATCCCTAGTAGGAACGCTTATCTGCATCATGTGCATTTGACTTAGGGGGCTCAACACAGGGGTTGAGTCCGCCTAGGACAGGTGTATCCAAAATGAAAGACTACCCTGATGCATCTTACTTGTTACGTATGCATTTATTTGTCCCAGCTTGTGTATTGACCGGCTAAACCAAAAAATGAACAGAAAAACCAAGAGTGAGGTAGAATAGAGAATTCACCATGTTTTGAAAATCCTCGTATTTATCCCGAAACCCTGCCAAAATTTCTGGAAAAAAAAAATATAAAACAAAATGAGTGGGTGTATATTTTTAATCAGTCAGGATTTTCCCGAACTACGCATTGTTTGATTCTCACGGGTGTGGGATACGTAGGCCACCCTCATCGGGTCCAACTCCATTTTTCAAAATCAAAAGGATATAGCCCTGAATAAAATTAGGTGACGCCATTATAGCCTGTTCGCCCAAGTGGGGCGCCGGAAGGCCGCTTTTGCAAAAGTGACCGCCTGTGTTTTGTCTGTGAATTTCGACCCAATTCGCGAACACAGCCTTAAAGGGCCGTATTTGCAAAGGTGGTCTATTTTTCTTTATTACAAAATCCTTTGCCAAAATGACACTTTTCAAAATTTTTTCTGTTATTTTAATCAAAAACGAATGTGCAGGATGAATACAGTTGAAAACATCCCCTTCAGGGCAGTCGAGGAAATCCCTCTAGGACTCCATATGTGGTGGAGAAACTTGGGGGAAACCATTAGAAAGTCTGTTATGAAAGATTTAGGGGGACTTACTGGTCTTTTAAAGATCAAGCTGAGGTTGGACATCGTCGAGGCTCTAGTACCGTTTTGGGATACCGACCACAACGTGTTCCACTTTTCAGACTTTGAATTGACGCCCACGCTAGAGGAAATATCAGGGTATACTGGTCTCAATGACAATCTCAGAAGTCGGTACCCAGTGGCACCCAGGGCGGTGACTCCCCCAAGTTTTTGGATCTGTTGAACATTAGCCGGGACGTCCAAGTCCCACACTTGTCCGAAGGTTTCTGCACTTTCTATTTTCTTTACAGACATTATGGAGATCCCCA
>ML310242.1:0-41270 GCA_005239505.1 Nicotiana paniculata
ATTTATACTTGTTGATTTCATTTGTTTACTCTGCCCCATATCTGTTTACTTCTTGTTGTATCTATCTTATTGGATCACTAGTAAGTGTCGATGTCGACCCCTCGTCACTACTTTTCTGGGTTAGGCTAGATACTTATTGGGTACGCGTTGATTTACGTACTCATACTACATTTTTGTGCAGGTACATATATGTCTGGCGGTCTTCTGGGCGTAGAGGCAAGGATGTTGCGGGGACTTACCATTAGCTGCATTTCATGTTATGATACGCAGCCCGTAGAGTCTCCATCAGAGTTATTTATGTTCTCCTATCTAATTTGTATCCCAAACTGAGGTTGTATTTTACTAAATTTCCTAGTTGAAGCTCATGCACTTGTGACACCAGGTTTTGGGAGTGCTTATGGGTGGTTCATTATTGTGGTTGCGAAAATATTATCATTTACCCTGTAATTTCTACTTCTTACTATTTAATTGAAGAAAATCTTGATTTCAAAAATACTAAAACGAGCAATAAAGTTAATCATTCATTGTTGTCTTACCTGACGGCGGTGTTAGGCGCCATCACGACCTTTAGTGAATTTTGGGTCATGACAGTAAAAATTTATAACTATGAAATGTCAACTTTATCATTTGCATTTGATTTTCTTCCTGTGGTTCGTACTTGTATTTTTTTGTTGATTTCATCTCTTTATTGACTTGATTTTCTAGCCGTAATCACTTACTTTGAATAAGGTCGAACATATCCCAAGTTTAATTATCACCGAGGATCAATAGGTGTTAGTTCAAACAAGGTCAAACATGACATATGTTTAATCAAGGCTGAGGGCCAGTAGGTGTTGGTTCGAACAAGGTCGAACCTAAAATATGTTTAATTATGGGGTCGGTAGCTGTTACTTCGAATAAGGTCGAACTTAACCTACATTTAATTGTGGCCGAGGGCTGGTAAGTGTTGCTTAGAACAAGGTTGAACATAACCTACGTTTAATTATGGGCGAGGGGCAGTAGGTGTTAGTTATTACAAGGTTGAATATAACCTACGTTTAATTGTGGACGAGGGCCGGTAGGTATTAGTTCGAACAAGGTAAAACATCACCTATGATTAATTATGGCCGAGGGCTTGTAGGTGTTGGTTCGAACAAGGTCGAACATAACCTACGTTTAATTATTATTGAGGGTCGGTAGGTGTTAGTTCGATCGAGGAGGAACATAAACTACGTTTAATTTTGGCTGAGGGCCAGTAGGTGTTAGTTCGAAAAAGGTCGAACATAACCACGTTTAATTCTGGCCGAGGGCCGGTAGGTGTTAGTTCGAACAAGAATGAAAATAACCTATGTTTAATTATGGCCGAGGGCCAGTAGGTGTTGGTTCGAACAAGGTCGAACATAACCTACATTTAATTATGGCCGAGGTCCAGAAGGTGTTAGTTCGAACGAGGTGGAACATAACCTACGTTTAATTGTGGCTGAGGGCCAGTACGTGTTAGTTCAAAAAAGGTCGAACATAACCTACGTTTAGAAAGATATGCTTCTAGGTGCGGAGTTTGTCGACATCGTAAACTTTAAGCATTGTTTCCTTGGTTGTGTAGTTGGAGAAATAGAAATAAACTTCATGCATTGTTGCTTTGTTCATACACTTGGAGAAATTTACAAATTTTCAGGTGTTGGCTGGTGTTCCAATCCTAGTCCCAGTCTATCTAGTCCCTTCATTGGTCGACCTTATAAGGCTTGAGAGGTTGAGCAATGAACTGACTGTCCTGTGCCTCTGTCTTTGCGCACTTCCCCTTCGTCGTCTCGTTAAAAACCTCTGTTAGAAAACCCAATTGGGAGAAAACTCAAGTGAGGGAAAAAAAAGTACGACTTGGGGGACGCTTTATCTCTTAGAAGTTGAAGTACTTGAGGTTGGTAATATTTCAGTTGTTTGGTAGTAGCTTTCCTTCCATCGTTTCTATTTGGAATGACTCTTTGTTCGTTGTTGCTGCGATTTTGTACGGACCATCCCAATTTGTTCCTAGTTTACCTTCCCGTGGGTCTTTTCTTGCTTGTGTTTTAGCTTTAAGCATGTAGACTCCCACTTTGAGCGGCCTGGCCTTTGCCTTCTTGTTTTAATAGCATTTTGCTTTTGTTTTTGGGCAATCATTTTTATGTAGCTCATGTCTCATCGTTCTTTGGCTTCATCGAGTTCCTACCTTATACTTTCATCGTTCCTTGGTCCGCTCTCGTGGGAGTATCTTAGACTAGGTTCCCCGACCTCGACCGGTAATACTGCATCAGTCCCATAGACTAAAGAGTATGGCGTCTCTCTAGTGCTTGTCTTCGGCGTTGTTCAGTAGGCCCACAATACTTCTGGAAATATATCTGGTCGTATTCCCTTGGCATTTTCGAGTTTCTTCTTCATGATGTTCAGTATCGTCTTGTTGGAGGACTACGCTTTCCCGTTGCCTGCGGGGTGTTTGGCATCGAAAGTATTCTTTTGATATGCCACTTCAGCAACCTTCTTCCTGTGAATTGGGGTCCGTTATCGCAAATGATTTCGTTGGGGTGGCCGAATCAGCATATGATGTTTTTCCATATAAAGGTGATCACTTCCTATTCACGTATTTGGGCGAATACTCCTGCTTCTACCCACTTAGAGAAATAGTCAGTTTTGGCATTGCTCTTATTTTTTCACGAAGTCTGCGGCCTCTTTTTCATGGCGGTCCAGTAATATCCTGCTCGTATGAGGCATATGACCAAAGCCCGATTGCTGGAATGAGCTCTACAATGACCTTCGTGGACCTCTTCAAGGACGTGTCGCGTCTGATTTAGGCCCAAGCATTTCTATAGAGGGTCGTCGTTTGTTCTCTTATAAAGGTCGTTGTGGATGATGTTGTACCTGGCCGCTTGCATTTACAGTTTCTTGGCCTCTTTTTTATCATCTGGTAGTACGACATCCTGCAAGTAGGTAACAATACAATTGCGTCAGTCCCAAGTCAAGTTTTTGGTTCTTACCTCGATTTGGTCTATCGACGTGTTGAGAAGGTGAACTACACTTCTGTCTCCGATTGCAATATTTTTGGTGGTTGCGGCTAGTTTGATGAGGTCGTCCGCCTTATCATTTTTTGCTCGTGAGATTTGGTCGAATTGACATTCTTCGAATTCGGGCAGCAACTTACAGATTTCGGTTTGGTATTTTTGTAACCTTTGTTCCATGATTTGGAAAGTCCTGTTACTTGGTTGATAACGAGTTGAGAGTCACAACGTAGTCTTAACCATTTTGCCCCATATCTGAATGCTTTCCTTAACCCTGCAATTACGGCCTCATACTCGGCTTCGTTGTTAGTCATGTCTGGGAACCTTATGGACTAGTGAATCACTTAGCTGGTTGGGACTTCGAGTACGAGTTCTAATCCAGACCCTGGCGCGTTAGACGCGCCGTCAATGTACAAGACCTAGAGGTCCTGTGTTTGGGGAGAAGCAAAGGCGGCTTCTCTTTCAACTTCGAGCTTTATTTTTGCGCTGAAGTCGGGGATGAAGTCAGCAAGAACTTGTGACTTTGTCGTTGTTCGCGACTGATATGTGATATCGTGCTCGCTTAGTTCGATGGCCCATTTGGCCAACCTACCTGATAGCTCAGGCTTATGAAAAATGCTTCTTAGGGGGAAATTCGTGACGATCGATATGAGGTGGCACTAGAAATACGGTCTAAGCTTTCGTGAAGCTACGACTAAGGCTAGGGCCAGTTTTTCGAGGTGAGGGTGTCTCGTCTCAACGTCAACTAGTGTTTTTCTAATGTAATAGATGGATACTGCCTACCTTTATTTTCTCGGACCAGGACTGCGCTCACAGCTATTTCGGATACAGCGAGGTTGACCAGAAGATGTTCCCCTGGCTCTGGTTTTGAAAGAAATGGTGGCAACGACAAATATGCTTTAATTCCTTTAAGGCTTGGACGCACTCAAAAGTCCATTGGATCCCGTTATCCTTCTTGAGTACGCCGAAGAATCTGTGACACCTATCTGATGATCGTGAAATGAACCTTGAAAGGGCGGCGATACGGCCAATCAACCTCTGAACTTATTTTTTGGTGGTCAAGTATTTTGGTATCCCTTTGATGGCTTTGATTTGATCGGCATTGACTTGATTCCTCGTTGTGATACCAGGAATCCTAAAAATTTTCCTGAGGCCACGCCGAACGCACACTTTTTGGGGTTCAGTTTCATTCTGTATCGTCTGAGTATGTCAAAGGTTTCTCTTAGGTGGTTGATGTGATCTTATTTCCTTTTGGACTTGACTAGAATGTCATCTATGTAGACTTCCATCTTTTTCCGAGCTGGTCTTTGAACATCCTCGTCACCAAACTTTGGTAAGTTTCCCCTATCGCGCCCCCTTTCTTTCCTCGCGGAGATCGGGTTCTTGACATTTTTGGGACAACTCCTTTGGAAGGAAGAAGTTAAAGGAAGAGTCGCCACCTAACGATTTTATGGTGCGTTAGGGCACCTGAGTAGTTAACTCATGAACTAGTTTGCATTACCAGAGATTGGTTAAGGGCTTGAAGTTATCCCAAGCGGAAGGTATTAGGCACCCCTCAGGATCCACAACTGTGGGTCCCGACCAAATAGTTTCGTGAATTCAAACAATAAGCAAATAACAAGCAAGGCTCACATAAGAGGGGATTTCAAACAAGTATTGGAGTTTTGTTGAAAGTTTAAAAGAAACTAGAGGTAAACATTTGAGAAAATATCCTAGGTTTAAAGTAATACGAATCACATCAATACAATACTCGGTAATCACTCCTCGAAGAGGGCTTACACGTGGTATTAGCGCACCGGTCATCATATCCATATTCTACCCTTCCCTCCCCGTGAAGGTAATTAAAGCGTGTGTTGGTGACGAATTCTATTGCGTGCTATTACCCGTCCCATCTTATCAGTCCTAGAGGAAGTTAGGACTACTATCCTAAAGGGTAGGTACTAGGCAGAACCCCTAGGTTTAAAGGACAAATTTCTAAGCGGCAAATAAAACATTTAGGACTGCAAGTATAGGGGACACACAGGAGCAGATATGGTGTTCATGAATTCCTCCACAAATTGATACACATAACTAGCGCGACTCAAACACATAGATGTCCTTGCATTTCAGAACCTAAGGCAGGATGACTAAGTGAGAATACAGTAATGGGGCAGTCTAATTACTGAGTTTCAGAAGAAATCTTTTTACCAGTTCTAGAGTATGAATTTTGATCTGTAATTAACCAAATAATATAAAGAGACAGTTTTCCCAGTTTTAATAAACTTAATGCCTAAGGCTTGCCTAGGTGGGTTTAACAAACTCCAGTTATCCTGTTTAGACTTAATCGTGGTAAAGGAGTGAGTATTTAAACTAATGTGAATGCAGTGCCCTACAAAACAGGATATCTAAATGCATACAGGGTGTGGAATGATGCAAACCTACGCATGCTTTTCTAAATGCACAAACATTTTCAGAAATCAGAATCTATTATTATTTTAGGGCGGAATTTACTTATTAACACATCTTTTTGACTCGAAACAGGAAATACAGAAGCGTAGTTAAGTTGTTGAACCTAGCACATGATTTCTAATGCAAACAGCAGTATGTAGTTAACACATGAGTTTGGCATAGGTAATATGAGCATGCTGAGAATGAATCCCTAGGGTAACATGATCTCTAACGCAAATATTGACGATTAATGCTTTTAACCTAAAACAGGATTTCTAGACATGGTGATCGTGAAGATGCAGAAAACAACAACATTATAACAACCATTTTATAGTTATTTAACTACGAACATGATTTCTAAGTGAGGCATGAGTATGGTAAAGATGCTGAGATAAACGTGCCTAAACCATGTTTTCTAATGCATGCATGGCAAGTATTCCTAAGCATGGTAACTATTGCACACATATACAAAATAAATCCTATCACATGGATTCTACCCATAATTATACTAAGCATGCACAACCCCGCCCATTTCACTATCCAGCCCATAACTGTTTTTACAATTAATTATTACAGACCAGTCTTGCACAAACTCCATAAATAAGGAAATTAAGAAGTTACACTATATAAGGCCTAACAATAGGCCCAAGTCCTCAGATCCAACAATGCCATATGCTATGACCTTTTGTAACCCAGGTGCGTCAGAGTTCCTAAGGATCTTAGAAGACCCCAGGCAGTGCTCACACCCAAGTATCCTAGCCAGGAATGAGTAAGTGCAGTGTGGAATGCCAGCTTTGTGTGTCAGAGTTCACTGGGTACTCAGATGGTCCCCAAGGCAGTGCTCACACGAAGGGGGCATAACTTAGAGCTAAGAGTAGTGAGATGTGCCTATAGTTAGAAAAGAGTTGAGTTTGAAAAGTAGCTTTTGGAAATAATTGTTTTGAAAAATAGTTTCAGAGAACAACATGAGAGTTTGTTTTATAAAAACTTGTTTCGCAGAAGAAAGAAACAAGACAATCAGCAACCCAGAACCTACATGGCTTAGGAAGCAAACACAAACAAGGTTAGGGGGACTAGGGGAGAAATAAGTCACACAGTAGAGGCAGACTTGCACACAAATAGTCCTTAGGCTAATGCTATATGGTTTAAAAAATCACAACCTAGTTATCATAGAATGTTCATGCCAGTAATCTAACAGCTTCAGATTGAGGGGTGTCGAACAAAGTCACATATTAGGTACAAGGTTAGGATTTACATAATAACTAAGTATTAGTGTCATGCCCTGAACCTGGGGAAGCGTGGCTGGCACCCGGTACCGCATTGGCCCGAGCGAACCACTCTGTAAATCATTTATTTTCTTTGTGACTATCATGGGCCAACATGACCAGAACTCGTAATGTACAACTTGTAAGTGGGCAACAATGTATCAATAAACTATCGTTCATAAACATGAATACATATGGGCCGTTAAGGCCTCTGACATACTGTACAAACTGAACATCTGTCTACAAAGCCTCTAAGATTTACTGACATCAAATGGGACAGGGTACCGACCTACCCATAAGTCTGTAGTAAAACTCTAACACGATGACTCATAGACTTGGTTTCACTCCGAATGAGGTGGAGTCTTACCGATCCTTCGCTGAATGCCAATCTCGTCTGCTATGAGGGCTCGTCAAACTGATTATCTATACCTGCAGGCATGAATGCAACGTCCCCAATAAAATGACGTCAGTACGAATAATGTACTGAGTATGTAAGGCAGAACTGAAACGTAATAATAAGTCAACGTTAATTAAAGACACATATGATCAACCTGTAAGTCTGGATTGCTCTGTAAATCATGAAATATTTATAATGTCATACATATGCTTACAAATGTCATGTACTGCATAGGTCTGTATGTATATAACATCATTAAGCCTCTGAGGGCATCCTATCCTATCATATCGGTCACTATGGGCAAAATCATCATCGTATACCAGCTGATCAGGTGGTGGTGCGTATATAACGCCATAACCTTTCCCATATCCCATATACATATACATATACATACATATATACGCGTATATAACGCCGTTTGAACCATATTTCAGCCACTGTGGGAAACATCATCATCATATACCAGCTGATCAGGTGGTGGTGCCTATATAACGCCGTAACCTTTCCCATATCCCATATACATATATTTACATGTATACGCGTATATAACGTCATCTGGTCATGGATCAATGTGCATATGTAAATGCATGAAATGCATATGAAATACGTCAATAAAATCTCTCGGTATGTCATAAGGTCATTATGCCTCTGATTAATATCATGAAATAAACTTTACCAACATACATATTTTCGAGACCCATGAACAGAAAATAATAATAATTCACATGGGGAATCAAGAAAATAGATATCCCTAGTATTTCTAAGAATAGAGTAAATTTATGAAAACCATGAGTTTGCTCGTTTCTTCTGTATAATTTGGACCATGCCAAAAGAAAGAAGGGATAACCTTAACATACCTGGAGGAATTATGGCCCGACACATCAAGGACGTGTAATTTCTATTTCTATTATATAGAAAAGGCAAGTGTGGTCGACCAAGGGTAAAAATGTCTTTATACTCTCCTTTTTAGAAATGCCTTTTCGGTTTCCTTCATCTTTTCAATCTGTCGTAGTCTTTTTTAATTTTGCCATAAAACACGATACGCCGGCGACAACAAGTAAGGAGTGCCTTCTCTTAGCTCTTTCCTTCTCTTTTTCGGTCTTATCTTTCCTAAGTTTCAAGACGATACTGATGAAATTTGGATCTACTTATGAATTTGATCATAATTAATTAGTTGCCTTTTGAATATATGTGCATTCCACTTTCATATCCCAAACTTGCACTCCGTATTCTCTGTTTCTTTTGTTACACTTTCTAACCTTATTTTTTGAGTTCCCTTTCAGATTTCTCTAATTTTTCTTCAGTGTGTGCTATATTTCGTTCGGAGATTTGCAGAATTTTTCTTCAGTCTTTCTTTGTTTATTGCACCCATGTGTTGGTAATGGGTATTTGGTGGATATCTCTTATTCACTACTCTCTGCGGTAATTTCGTCCATTGTGTACGTCTGATTTGCACATCTTTGTTGGAAAATTTTCTGTATAGGTTTAAACACGATTTGGGTATAATGTATTTCTATCTAGGACAAAAATGATGAAGAAACAAACAAGATCTTCTATTTATTTTTTGACATACAATGATTTACGTATATTATTTACTCTTTCATTTTCGCATTTGAAATATTTAACTTGAGACAATGCACTTGAAAAATCAACAAGAAAAAATCTCTATTCGGAATAACTAATGGTTCTAATGATAATTGGCGCTTTTCTTGATGTTTATACTGCCAATTAGTATCCCTCAGTTTATGATTTGTTTTCTTTAGACTGTAACTTTGGATGTAGGACCTTGAACGAATAATTGCATCAGTACATAGCAGGAAAAGGAAAGCCCTCATACTGGAGCTTTCCTTCTGGAAGATGAACAAGGCTGATCCTAATGTTGGGTCTGCTCAGGTAAAGAAAAGACCTTTGCGAGCTCAAAAGAAAAGATTTGTTCAACTGAATTCACCAAATTGTACGTNAAATTTATCTATTTATTGGTGAACTGCAATTGTGAATAAAAAAGTAAAGTCATATGACAAAACCATTTTTTAAAAATAAAATAGTGTAGGACCTCCATAAAATGCTCAAAATTGTAGTTGGAGTATGTATAATTTTTGCATAATGAAGTGTCAAACTTCAACAAATATTATAAAGTGATTGATATAATAATACGATTTCAGAAAAATTAAGATATACATGACGCAAAAGATAAATAACAATACGGGTAATAATGGTTTTACACGTTATTACATAAAAGCATTTTCTTTCTTTATTTTCCTAAAGGCGAATAAAGTGTGAAATTAGCAATAGACCAAGAAATATTAAAAGGAAGAAAACAACAAAAAAGAGCAAGTCAGATAGGATGCAAAATGACTAGGTTGATGTTTTGGGAAGTGCAACTCTCTCAAATTATAGTAATTTGAGACTTGGACCGAAAATAATTGTCCTTGATATTTATCTTTATTTTCTCTGAAATCTGACAATTTTTTCTTTTATTACTATATTTCTCTCTTTTCCCTTCATTTTCTTGTTGTTCATGGTTGGTGAATTTAATGAGTTCCTCGTACAAATAGATAGCTTTTTATGTATGACTAACCTGGATGAAAATAATTTTTATCCTGACATTAGTTATCGGGTCTTGGCTTCTTTTCAAGGCATGTTAATTAGGCTTCCTCAATTAGGTGTCTTTTGAAAGTTGTCCTTAATATGAGTTGGAACTGGTACCCGGCAGGCATTGCCTAATTATCTGTGCAATACTTTATTTCTATTTACTGTAATTTAGTGCAAGGTGAATAACTTACTCACAAAAAAATATGGAAATTAAAAAAAGAATTTGGTATCTAGATCAAACATTTGACTTACCAAAGATGTCAGATTGATGTTGCAATTATTTTTTTCTTTCTTGAAAGCTTAAGTTAAAAGCTAGAAAAATGAATCTTTGAATTGTGTATTGATACATAATGAAAAGCTTCGGTTCTAATGCTGAAGCATGTCGTTTATAAATCTTAATATGTTTTCTTTATGCTTTTTTCCTTGGATAAATATTTTCTCTATATATAGTTAGTCACATAACAGGCTTTGGTTAGGTTTTCAATAGTGCACACTATTTTCTTCTGCTATTATTGTTCATATGTATTGTATTGTGTTAAATGCTATATATTGCTAGCATATTGCAATTAAAAGGAAAACTAAGATGTTGGGATCTGCTTGGTCGAATGAAGGAAAAAGTTGTTAATGCAAAGGTAATATAATTTTCAAGGATGTGGTGCCTTAAACAAGACTTTACTGTCTTATGGACCTGTTTATAGTGATGGAAGAGTTTAACATCCGATATTGTATGATAACACTAACACATATTGATATTCAAACTCTACTTATATAACATAGACTCCATAAATTCTTCTATTAGTTGTTTTGTGTAGATGTTCTTTGGCTGAATTTGTAGTTTGATGCATTTCAACTTAAAAGCCTTCTATATTTGTCTCTCATTCACTGAAATTATTAAGTAGGAGTAACAAGATACTTAAACAATCTCTTTCCCATTTTATATAGCATCAACAACAAATGTTAGCTGAGAGTGATGAATCATGGGTTTAGCTACGCATGCCACATCATTCGTTTCTGAAGACTTCATTAATGACAACGCTGTCGCATATAATACCTTTGTTTTTTCCTCCTTTTCTAATTCTAGATCCATTATATTGGTCGATATTCTCTGCTGATTATAAGATAAATTATTTGTAATACAGAGATTTTGTGTCTTGATTCGATTGTATTTTCAGCAAGCTTTATCTTATACAAAACACCAAAAAGCTCACCACTTAAATCATAACACGTCTTGTTGCTAACTTTCACATTGTCTTGAAAGATTTAGAATATGTTATGGAACAATTGGCAAAGATAATCTTAAAATGATAAAAAGATAATCTTCTTTTCTTGTGAGAAAATAATTTTTCTTTACAATAAAGAAAATCTCATAAAATACGAACAACCATCCAATCATCAACATTATTGGATCCACTTTAGCTACTGTAGATATGATATTTAACTTTATTTTACAAAATAAAGACACAAATTCCGCTACCTCACCAGCAACAATTTTCAAATGTTATAGAATCTATGTTGCAAATCGAAAAATACATAAATGCTTCCTTCATTCAGTTTGAGGATTAAGTAAATGATCTCACTGTGTGGAATATTATATGGTAAACTAAGTGGTTGAGACAAAACATTATGCAGATTAATTTGTTTCTTACAATACATGCATAATAAAGTGATATAGAAGAATAAATGATAAAACAGACACAATATCAACAAATGCTAGAAATTTTAATAGGCATACCATACCTTGTGATATGTAATCTAGAAAAGAAAATGGTTAAAAGCAAATAAAACGCAAAATATGACAATGTTGCATAAAGTAGGGAACCAGATAGTAGATTTGAGGATGTGTCATGAATATGGCATGTTTTTGACATCTAGGAGCACAACACAAAAGTTATTGCTATGTACTAGTTATTGAGGATTAAGCTTTATCAGTTCTAGCTCTTATGTCCTTAGCACTGAACCTATTATATTTTAAAATTATGAGTTCAAACATATTATTTATTGCGATATTATTGAACTTTTATACCTAAATTTATACTCATTCGAAAGGACTGGATTCACATGAACCCGACTCAATAAGGCTGCATCAGCCTCTGTGTCAGACACGTGTTGGGCACTATTTTCAGTTTTCCTTCTTTTTCTTTACTTTTTGGGGCATGCATGTCTTAACCCTCTATAATCTCCTAATAAACATAATCCCTTCGAACTCAGGTGGATTTACTACGGCACATCCTAATACTAAGTTACGGAATGTAACAATTAGGGGGTGCATGCTCATAGTGTTGGGAGTCAGGCAGATTCATGATGGAAACATGTAAGGGAAAGCAGTAGATATGTTAGATAAAAGGGAAAGGGAATCACATAGGCAAATAGATTTGAGAAATAGGTTGAGTTGGATGCTATAAACTTAAACTAGAAACATACCAGTTAGGAATAAGAATAGAACAGCAAGGTGCAGAGAAGTAGAGCAACATGACAGTGGTATGCAGAGCAATAGAGCAACAATAAGTTGCTCAATCTTGGCTTTCAGCCGACTGAGTAGCCAGAAGAACAAGAGGGAATATGCAGCAAAGCCAGTGAGAGTTCAGAGCAATATGAGTGCTATTTTGTGTGTGTTTTCGTGTATCTATTGGTTGTGTTATGCTAAAGAGAGCAGGGTGTTTATAAATTCTGAAAACGAGTAAAGAAAATAAGGTAAGGAATAATTAGTCTAACATAATTATGAAAATAATAATCAATCAGTGTCAATTAAAGGCCTGGACTCCCTTTAATTAGGGAGTCAAGTTCAAACGAGCCAATCAGAATTAAATCAGGGAAAGAAATCAAATAGAGTGATCTTACCATAACGGGGGTAGTAAAAGCATGGAGTGTGTAATAAAGACCAGGTTCATAACATGTAATTAAGGAAAGTACCCACTGATAGCATATTTACAAAACAAAGTATGGGTTTAATTCTAAAAACTAGTCAAGGGAATCTCGACTGTAATTGAAATCACAAGGAATCAGGCATAATCAAGGAAAGTATCACACAATCAAGGGAAGCAATTCGAAAAATTAGTACAGAACATACAGAATCATAGGCTCGAAGAAAACATCACAGAGTCAATAGAGGGTATCAGGAACCCTAACCATGAATTAAAGTAAGAAACATAGAGCATATAGAGAGCCTAGAAGAAATATACAGATTGGCTAAACATAGCAAACAAGACGGACTAAAAACCTAAAAATTGGGGTTTTTCGTAAGAAGCTTTAAATAAAAACGCATTAACAAAGAAAAACATAGAATAACATTAAAGCAGAAGTAAAAGAAATCGATTTTTGAAAGGGGTTTGTGAAACCCTAGTTTTAAAAATTGAAAGATCGTTTAAAGATGAAAGTGTTTTAGATAAAAACATAGAAAAGCTTCGTAATACTATAGATCTAAAGTAGATCTAGAATAAATCGAAAGATATAGGGTTAGGGTTTCGTGGAACCCAGAGAAGTAAGAATAACCTCAAAGACGGCACCGGCCTAAGTCGGAACAGGTTCTAAACTTACTCAAACGGCCGGGGAGGCCGGAAAGTGGCGTGGGACCATGGGAGATGAGTTGTACCGCTCCAGGTTCGCGTAAGAGCCCCAGAGCATACTTGGACTGGTGCAAAGTGGACAAATAGTCATGAGACGATGAGGAGCCATGATTTCTGGTGAGAGAACCAGTCAGAGAAGATGACCGGACTCCATTGGAGAAGAGAAGCCAAAGGAGGCTTCTAGAGAGAACTTAGAGCGTAACAGAGAGAGATAGAGAGAGAGTGAGTCTGAGATAATGAGGGGTCGGAGGGGGGGTAGTGATTAGGTTTAATTATGGTAACAATGATTTGGACCGTTGATCTCATTTGATCAATGATTCAGATCAAGTGTGGGGTTGGGCCGTGTTATTTATGGGTTTTGGGGTGGGTTATTTTTGGGTTTTGGGTTAGGTGGGTTGGGTTTAAAACTGGTTATAATTTAAATAAAAATGGGCTAAACGTTAAATACCCAATTAAATAGGATAATTAATTAATAAAATAGCTAATAATTGTGTAAAAATATATTGAGGCCAAATAAATGAAATTAAAGCGATTGACTAAGATATAAAAATTATAAATGATCATTCACTGATTTTAAAATGGTATAAATGCACATTTGTGCTATAATTGCAAAAATTGCTGAAATTAACTAAATGATGCCAATATCGGCTAATTTGTGAAATAATAAAACCTAAGGGAATTAAGTAAGATATAAATAACATGTTGGAAAAAAATGATTGAAATTATATCATTTATGAATAATTATGGAATATAAAGTATTAAATACACATGAAAATAATTTGATAAAAATACGAAAAACTGTGAGAAAATACCAGTCACTGTAAGGAATGATTTTGAAAGTATAAATACGAGTTTGAAAATAATTTGAGAGAAAATTGGGTATCAACAGCCCCTGCGTTTTTCAGCCCAAAAGGCATGACCTTGTAGCAGAACGTCCCCTGGTGGGTGATGAAAGTGATTTTCTCCTGATCCTCTTCTTCCATTATAGCCCAAATAGGCGTCCAAGAAGCTCAGTATTTCATGTCCGGTCATTGCGTCGATGAGTTGGTCGATATGAGGTAACGGAAACGAATCCTTGGGTCATGCTTTGTTTAAATCTGTGAAATCTACACACATCCGCCATTTTCCATTCTTCTTTTTCACCATGACCACGATGGTGACCCACTAGGGATTTTTACTCCTTGACGGAGCCATTTTCCAATAGCTTTTCCACTTCTTGGCGTACTGCATAATTGATCGTAGAGTTGAACTTACGCCTAACCTGCCTCACTAGGGGGTGGAATGGGTCGACGTTTAGCTTGTGCGTGGCAATTTCCTTCGGGATACCCGGCATATCTACATGGATGAAAGCAAACAAGTCCACGTTAGTTGTTAAGAATTGACAGAATTCACCTGGTTCCCAAAGTTTGCAGCCGATGTAAGCTTTCTTGATGTGAACATTGGTGTCTAATTGAACGGGATCGAGGTCTTCTATGGTCAATTCCGCAGATTTGACCATATCGGGGTCTCTGACGACGTCTTCGCTATCATCACATATCGACCTCGACCCTGTTGATTGTTATGCCTCTTTTTCTCGGTCCTTCGCTTGTTTAGTGGACGTGCAGTCTAGGGCGATGCGGTAGCATTCTTAGGATGTGCATTTGTCACGCCCCAACCTCGGGGAGTGCGACCGGCGCTCAACCGAGTTGACCCGGTCGAGCAAGCCTGTTAAACCTTTCCTATCCGACTCATTCATAATCCGAAAAGGGAACGCATCACCATTTGTTAAACAGGGAAGAGATCAGTTATATAAATATATAGGCATTGCTAGTTCATTCTTCCGTATATACATTATGCCATAGTCAAGTTTCCAAAAGTACATACAGGTTACAATTTAGTGGAAAAGAGTTTCAAATAAAACTTGATCCAATGACCACCCACACATGACCCATATAATCGTCTACGGAGCCTCTAAAGATACAAAGGACCAAGATGACAATGCCGGCAACAAGGCCCCGACTATACCTCAAACAATGGGTACTTATACAAAAATAAGAACTACATGACCGCTGGGAGAAATGGGGGCTCACCAAGGCTGTTGTGAGGAGAGAAAAAGAACACCATTATCTGCGATCGGCGCTATCTGTGATGGAACCACCTACATCCATTCAAAGATGTAGCGCCCCCGGAAAAACGGATGTTAGTTTTGTCGAATAATACTAGTATGTAAAGGCAAACACCAATCTTAGTAGAATAAACAGTGAAGCAAAGAGAAGGCAGGCATAATAATCAATAAGTGCTTCACAGACATACACAAGAAACACCAAGTAAGGATCACATAGTTTTCAATTCAATCTTTCCATCTCTTTTAGGTTAATAATCTTTAGTGTCGAGTGCCACCACTCACAATGCCACCGTGTTTTTACACGGAGTCCGGTCTCGGCCCGACCGGCTAAGCCATCCCAAGTGAGACATATCCATATCCACAATTTAAGTCAATAATTCTAACACAACCATGTGTATAGCATGGCGTCCAGTATTGGCCCGATCGACTAAGCCATCTCACGTGAGACATAACCTTTTTCAATTGTTCAACTCAATTCACACGTCTTTCCCATCTTTTCATTACATGGAACAGGCATCCTCATTTATTAATTCGTTCTCGGCACTTGGACGCTTTTTCTTTTTCAATTCAAATCTTTCCCCTTTTTATAAGTTCAAATAACAGTATCAATCATATCGATAAGTTCTATCACATAAGGCATTGCACACATTACGGAAAAGATCTTGGAAATCATAGCACGTTCTCAAATAGCATGATTACACGTTAAACATTTAGAACAATTACGGAGCATAAATCTTTCATCCCAACACATTAAGGCAATCAATTCTAGTATGATCAAGTCAGAATTTACACCACTTATTCGGACACCAAGAATTCGTTTCTAAGAAGATTAGAGTTAGCCATATACATTTTAATTGAGTTTTCCTTAGAGCTTTTAGACGATCCCGGTTTTAGCAACTTCAATCTATTCTAATAATATAGCATGATTGAACCCAAAATTAGGATAATAGTCGTAATTCTAACTCATTAGAGCACTTTGCCAAACACTAGGTGTGCATTACTGTTCTTAGGCCTTTTATGAAACATTATACCGTTCTTCCACCCATTCTTAGTTTACAACCTCCCCTCCTATTTTAGGAATACATGCATGCAAGAAACTTACCCCCCCCCCCACCCAGTATTTACTTCACCAATTATTCCCTTTTTTACTAGATTTTTAAATTTAGAGGATAGGATATTGATTCTTACCTTAAATCTATTCTTCAATCTTATGGCCCTCTTGAAAATCTTCAGTATTTAGCAAGAATGTAAAGACCAGTAAAATTTCATGGCTAAAAATAATGCACAAATAGGTCCCCGTGTTGTTATCACTATAGAAATTCTTAAAACGAACCATTTTTGAGTAAAAAGTACCCCCGGACTTAAAAAATATAATTTTCCAGATTTGCGCAGGTCTGCGGTCCACTATGCGATCGCAGATCAGGTCTACGGACCGCATAGTGGTTGCATACCTCGACAGTTTGCTGTCCATTTTGAGGAAAACTATGCGGCCTAGAATGCGATCCCATTTCACGAATGCGGGCCGCATAGTTGTCGCATTCTTTCACCTTGACTTTTGCGGAGGGAGTTATGCGATCGCATAACAGGTATGCGGACCACATAGTGGTCACATACCTGGGTAGTCTACTTTTCTTTTTGGCCCATTTGAGGGCCAATTATGCGACAGGAATGCGAACCGCATAGCAGGAATGTGATCGCATTCCTGACCGCATTTCTGCTTCGGGACTGTTAAATTTCTAATTTTTATACCTGACCCCCAGTTCATTAAAACACCTCCCCTTTCATTTTAAGCTCATTTTCTGATAAATTAGAGAGATGAAAGAGTGTGTTCTAGTGAAGGAGAGTTGCATCTTCCTCAATTTGTTCCTCCATCACTACTCAGGCCTGGAATTGATCAAGTAGGACTCCATTTTATTCACTACAAGAGGTAAGCTTCTACCCATCAACCTTAATTTCCAGACTTTTGTTAAAATAAAACATGGTTAGGTAAGTTCATGAATATGGGGGTAGGATTGTTGCATGCATGTAACTAACTAATCATAATCTAGTAAAAGGAAATGGGTTAGAGTAATTTTTCACTAAAAAGAGGCCATTCAACCTAAAGGAACACCTAGTGTTTGATAGAATGATCAAGTGAGTTCAAGACATGACAATTATTCCTAATTCTAAGTTCAGTTATACCACATTGTGAACTAGATTGAAGGTGCTAGAAGGTCCAGTGAATTGTGGTAGAAAGTTAAAGGGGAATTTCGATTCAATGTATGTATGGATAACTTTAATATTTGTGGAGTTACCTTGTTGGTCTCCGAGTACTCGGTATGAAACTCTTTCTTGAGCATATATGAATTGTTTGTCCTGCTGCATCGAGTTGTATGAATTCATTCTCTGATTTCTTAAGTCAATTACTATGCTAATTGAGATTATGAAGGGTGATCCTTTGTGCTTATACTACCATGTGTAAAGCTCGTTAAATGTTGAATACATCGGTATGAGAGGATGTGCTGCAAAACGAAAGAAATGATAATGAAATAAAGTGTTGAATACATCCAAGTGATAAATGTTGTGTAGTAAATAATGAAAATAAATATGGGCTGATTTTATTGAGTTAAATGATTGTGTCAACACTGCATATAAATTGCTGATTGGTAAGGATCATTTTGCCTTGATTTCACATAGTTATTGGTTGATATGAACTTATGTTCTTCATGATAAATATTCTTGTGATATGATTGTTGGTGATTGTTGTTATGAAATGGGAACGTACGGTGGGATCGGGTTGCGCGCCGCAACACGAAATAATAAGGGTGGAGAGGTAATGAGGGTGAAATGTGATTGTACGGTGAGATCGGGTTGCGCGCCGCAACACGAAGTAATAAAGGTGGAGAGGTAATAAGGGTGATATGAGAATGTATGGTGGGATCGGGTTGCGCGCCGCAACAGATGAGAAATTGAAACAAGTAACTGCGAAATCTTCATTTGTGGTTTTCTATATACTTGTGTGGTACTTGTGTTGTTACCTTATCTGCTTTCTAATTGTGTATTGTTTGATTCTACTTGGATTAAAATTGGTTCATACATGCTAGTACTATTCAATGGTACTAACGTCCCTTTTGCCGGGGGGCGCTACATATTTTATATGGATGTAGGTGGTTCCACAACAGGTAGCTCAGATCGCCGATAGTGGTGTTTCCCCTTCGTACCTTCAGCAGATCCGGTGAGCCCCACTTCCTCTTGGGGCCATGTGTAGTCCACATCATCTTTTTGTATATGTTATGTCTTTTAAGGTATAGCCTGGGCCTTGTTGCTGGCAAGTATAGTGTAAACCCTTAGTACTCTTAAAGGCTCCGTAGACATGATGTGGGTTGTACATATATGTATTTTGGGGCGGTAAATGTGTTTACTAGTAATTGTGGTCCGAATCAGAATTATTGTATATTTTGTGATTATCAAATGTGGAAATGATAAAGGATAATATGAACTCAAGTAGTAGATTCATGCTTAAACTCTAAATTGCTAATTCATGTGGAATAATGTATATTATAAACACGGGGTGATGCGTTGGGTAGGAAAGGCAATCCAGGTCGGCTTGACCGGGATCATTCGGTTGGGCGCCGATCTCGTCCCTCGGTTTTGGAGCGTGACAAACTTGGTACCAGAGCCTAAGGTTTTAAAAAGTGTCCTAGGATGTCTCGGAGCCGTGTCTAGTAGAGCCCTTCTTATCAGTGTGTTGTCGACCACATCTATAATTAGGGGGCTGGATGGACATTTAGGAAAATACCCTTTCATTGTTATTCTGTATCGTGCGATGTGGTGAAAGGTGAGGTTGTCTATCTCTAACTCGTGCATTGTTCCAATTTTCAGTAAATGACACCCAAGAAGAGAGCTCGACTCGGCCAAAGGCAAATGCCACCCCAGGAGTGACCGTGAATTCTTTATCTGATGGTGCGGGTGAGAATGATTCCCCGACCCTGAATCTGCCTGACTCTTCCATCCCAGGCCAAGATATTCTTATTCCTGCTCCAACGGAGGGTGCTACAACCCCTCCCGCTGATGTTCCTAATTCCTCTTCAGTCCCAGCTTCTGGTCTAACCATTTCTGATGGGGACCTCAGGGGAGCTACTCAGATGTTGACTCAGCTAGTGGCCTCCCAGGCCCAAAGATCGCATGCTGCCCCTGCATCCTCTAGCGAGCAAGGGGATTCTTCAAGTTCCAAGGTCAACCAGTTTCTGCGGTTAACCCCTCCAGAGTTCACAGTCACCGATCCAGAGGCTGATCCTCAGGAGTTCATTGATGAGATGTGCAAGACTCTCCGGGTTATGAAATCTACAGAGACCGAGGGGGTTGAGTTGGCGTCCTATTAGTTACAGGGAGCAACTTATTCGTGGTTTGAGATGTGGGAGGGGTCCCGTGGGGAGGGGAGCCCTTTGGTGAAGTTGGATGAGTTTGTTGATGCCTTCATGGATCATTTCTTGCCTGCTGAGACTATGGCAACCCGTGCTGCAGAGTTCAAGGTCCTCAAGCAGGGCAACATGAGTGTGTGGGAGTACCACATGGAGTTCGTGCGCTTGTCCAAATATGACATCCACATGATGTCGACTATAGAGACCAGAGTTCGACGGTTTGTTCAGGGCCTTGGTCCCTTGGTTGTTAACGAAGCTGCTACATATGCCTTACATTCGAATATGAATTATGGGAAGATCGTGGGATTCGCCCAAGCCACAGAGGATCGGAAGTTGAAGATAAGAATGGAGAGGGAGAGTAGTAGTAAGGCCCGGTCAGCGGGCAACCCTAGGAGTTCAGTTGGAGGAGGGAGATCAGCCCTTGGGAGAGGGTCATCAGGGCCATCCCAGTCCTATGCTCAGTCCTCAGCCAGTGCCCCGCCATCAGGGCACAATTATCAGTGGGGAGGTCGCTTTGGACTAGGTCCAGAAAAATAGGAGATTCCATCAGTCGGGTCATTCCGGTGGGAGGTTCCATCACCAGCGGAGGGCCCCATGCCCTAAGTGTGGGAGGTTTCATTCTGAGCCTTGTTACTTGGATATACTGGTATGCTATAGATGCGGAGAGAAAGGCCATATCCAGCGAGACTGCCGCGCACCCAATCAGGGCACGGGTAGAGGTACTGCTCAGCCATCAAGCTCTTCAGCCGCTACATCTTCAGCATGCCCTCCAGCTCCAATAGGGCGCGGTACAGTTAGGGGTGGAGCACGGGGTCGCGGGGGACCCAGTCGGTTCTATGCTTTGAGTGGTCGCTAGAGTGCGGAGGCTTCCCTAGATGTTGTCACAGGTATTCTGACTATTCAGTCACATGATGTTTATGCTCTTATTGATCTCGGGTCTTCTTTGTCATATGTTACTCCATTTATTGCTTCAAGTTTTGGGATAGAACCCGAACAACTTCACGAGCCATTCTCTGTGTCAACTCCGGTTGGTGATTCCATTACGGTCGTGCGAGTCAATAGGAATTGTGTTGTCACGGTGCGTGTTCAGGATACCATGGCCGATCTTATTGAGTTAGAAATGATAGATTTTGATGTAATTATGGGGATGCATTGGCTCTATTCGTGCTTTGCTAAACTCGACTGCCGAGCCAGGATTATGAGGCTCGAGTTTCCCAATGAATCAGTTATCAAGTGGGAGGGGAATAATGTTGTGCCAAGAGTTAGATTTATTTCCTACCTTAAAGCCTCAAAGATTATCAGAAAAGGGTGCATCTACCATTTGGTCCAGGTTGCGGACACCGCTTCAGAGGTGCCTGCTCCCGAATCTGTGCCTGTTGTGAATGAATTTTTTGAAGTATTTCTGGACGAGCCTCCTGGGATTCTACCAGATAGAGAGATCGATTTCGGGATTGATGTATTGCCAGATACGCAGCCAATATCTATTCCACCTTACCGAATGGCCCCAGCAGAATTAAGAGAGTTAAAAGAGCAATTGAAAGATCTATTAGAAAAGGGTTTCATACGTCCAAGTGTGTCGCCTTGGGGCGCACCGGTTCTTTTTGTCAGAAAGAAAGACGAATCGCTTTGGATGTGTATTGATTATTGGCATCTCAACAAGGTCACCATAAAAAACAAATACCCATTGCCTCGGATAAATGATTTGTTCGATCAGTTGCAAGGTGCTAGGTTCTTCTCAAAGATTGATTTGCGGTCCAGGTATCACCAGTTAAAGATCAGGGAGCAGGATATTCCTAAGACTGCCTTCAGGACTCGATATGGGCACTTCGAATTTCTGGTAATGTCTTTTGGGCTAACCAATGCCCCATCAGCTTTTTATGAATCTTATGAATCGAGTTTTCAAACCGTTTTGACTCCTTTGTGATTGTCTTCATTGACGACATCCTTGTTTATTCGCGAAGTCAGGAAGATCATGCTACTCACCTCAAAGCAGTTTTGCAGACTCTTCATCGGCACCAGTTGTATGCAAAATTTTCAAAATGTGAATTCTGGCTAGAATCAGTACCCTGTTTGGGCCATGTTGTCTCCAGGGAAGAGATTAGGGTTGATCCCCAAAAGATTGCAGCGGTAAAGGATTGGCCTAGGCCAACGACCCCGATAAAGATTCGCAGTTTCTTGGGTTTGGCTGGGTATTATCGGAGGTTAGTGGAGGGATTATCTACCTTCGCCTCCCCATTGACTAAGCTGACGCAGAAGGCGGTTAAGTTCTAGTAGTCTGATGCTTGTGAAAAGAGTTTTCAGGAATTGAAATTGAGATTGACTACGGCGCCGGTGTTAACCTTGCCAAAGGGTACAAAGGGATTTGTGGTTTATTGTGATGCTTCAAGGGTTGGTTTTGGATGTGTATTGATGCAATGTGGTAAGGTAATAGCATATGCTTCTAGACAGCTCAAGAATCACGAGAAGAATTATCAGAAGCATGATTTGGAGATCGCAGCGGTTCTGTTTGCATTAAAAATCTGGCGGCATTATCTTTATGGGGTCCATGTGGATGTGTTCACAGACCACAAAAGTCTTTAGTATTTATTCAAATAAAAGGAGTTGAACTTAAGGCAGCGGAGGTGGTTGGAATTGCTCAAAGATTATGCTATGAATATTTTGTACCATCCAGGGAAGGCGAATGTGGTAGCCGACGCTCTTAGTCGGAAATCCATGGGTAGCTTGGCTCATTTGGAAGCAGGTGAGAGGACTTTGGCTCGGTAGGTTTATCAGCTGGCCAGTCTGGGGGTCTGTCTTTCGACCTCAGACAAAGGGGATGTCGTGGTGCGTAATGGAGCAGAATCTTCACTTGTAATAGAAATCAAGGAAAAGCAATTCAGAGATCCAGCATCGGTACAGTTAAGGGAGGCAAATCTGAATCATAAGACTACAACATTTTCACACGGCAATGATGACGGTGTTTTGCGGTGTCGAGGGAGGCTGTGTGTTTCGGACGTGGATGATCTTCGGGAAGGGTAATGGAAGAGGGTCACAATTCCAGGTATTCAGTACACCCAGGTTCTACAAAGGTGTATCCTGATCTCAAATAGATTTATTGGTGGAATGGTATGAAGAGGGGTGTGGCGGACTTTATGTCTAGGTGTCCTGTTGACCCATGTCACTGCATAGTTTGAAGATTGACAAAAGGCTGACCAGTTGAACCAGGTCCATCAGAGCACACATATTTGACCTGACGAGTTGGCACACAAACCTTATATGCATAGGAGATGAATGCGATTGTGAAGTATCAATGAACAAGAAGAGTATCTTCTAATGCGGAAAGGTTGCAAATTGATGAAAGAATAGAAGTCTAATTCAGCAAGGACAGAAACGAAGAAAGGAAGTTGAGTTTGATAAGAACTTGTTCTCCCAGGTAGAGTTGAACTGGAATTGGAAGACAAGCTCCACGACTGACTGTATAAATACTTGATGTATTTCTGCTGAAAAAAGAGACGCACAAAGCTGAAGTGAATCAAAATCTGAAAGCAAAATTTCCAGAGTTATTTTTGCTAGCAGAATCATTATGCGATGCAAAGGCTACAGTTCAACTAGAAGAACCAGTTTCATCAGATTGATTATTGAGTCTAGTTGATTGTAGTAAGAGCTTTAATATTGTATCTTTTCAGCTTTCACAGAAGCAATTGTAATAGGTAGAAGTTAGAGTTAACTTGAGGTGTCTAGAAATTAGCTAGGGTCTAGTTACTACAAAGGGTTAGAGTTAATCCTTAGGATTACAAAAGATTTTATTTTGTAAGTCCGTTTGGCTCAGAGTTTTTAGTGAAGAGTTGAGCAAATCCTACTGAGGAGTAGGTCGTGGTTTTTTCACCTTTTGAGCCAGGTGTTTTCTACGTAAAATCTCTGTGTTTTTACTTTACTGCTTCTTATTATTATTTCGCAATAGTAGTAGTTGGAACACCAAGAAGAACCAGGTTCTTCTACTGAGACAGCACTCGAAAATTGGGTACCACACAAAGTAACCTATCTTCTTGTGTGGTATTGAAGTCTAAAACATCAATTGGTATCAGAGCAGGTTATCCTTGAAAGGCTAACACCTTGGAGAAGATCAAGATGAGTGCACCACCTGGAAATTGGGAAGGTCAATCAACTGCAAGGCCACCACTCTTCAATGGCCAGTACTACTCATGGTGGAAAAATAGGATGAAGGATCACCTAATTGGAGAAGACTATGAACTCTGGGACATAGTCACTGATGGTCCTCTAGCCACCATATGAAGGTATAGATATACAAAAGACAAGAGTTGATTGCACTGCTGAGGAACTAAAGTAATGGGAGAAGAATGCAAAGGCCAAAAAGTGGCTAGTATGTGGACTAGGTCCAGACGAGTACAGCAGAATCTAAAGTTGCACCACTGCCAAAGAGATTTGGGACACCTTGCAAGTACACCATGAAGGAACACCTCAGGTAAAAAGGTCAAGAGGTATTCTACTATACTCTCAGTATGAAAACTTCACTATGAAAGAAGGAGAGACTATTCAAGAGATGTACACAAGGTTCACAACCTTGACTAATGAACTGAAGTCTCTTGGAAGAATAATTCTTGAAGAGGACAAGGTTGGAAAGATCCTTACAAGGGTCTTGACTATTTCTTGGGAAAGTAAAATCACTGTTATCCAGGAATCTAAAAATATGGCAACCCTCAGATTGGATGAGCTAATTGAAAACCTCACTGCCTATGAACTGAGAAGACAAACAATGAAGATGGATGGTCCAAAGAAGGAGAGGAGTCTAGACCTAAGAATCACAGAGGGAGAAGATCTAGAAGATGATGAGATGGCCATGATCACCAAAGAATTCAGAAACTTTCTCATGAGGAAGAAAGGCATCTCTAGAGGAGGAAACTACAACAAAGCAAAGGCTCCAGAAAGACCAACCAACGAGGGATGCTATAAATGTGGTAAGACTGACCATCTCATTAAAAATTGTCCTCAGTGGGAAGTAGAGTGGAAAAATAAAGATATGAGAGAAGAAACATGAGGAAGGAACATGTTCAACCCATGACAACCACAACAAAGGCTATGGTTGCTGCTTGGGGGGAAAGTTCAGATGAAGAATCAGAAGATGGGGAGACTGAAGATCAGGCGCTCATGGAAATTGGAGAATCTGACAAGGAATCACATAAGAACCAGAGGTAAATATCTCTCATCTTAAAAACAAAGTAAATTTCCTATCTAAGGAAAAACTCTCTGAGTTGCTACTTGATTTCATAGATGATTCTGAGGAAACAACCAAAGAGAAGGATCAACTATCTAAAGAATGTGCAATGCTAAAAGCAAAATGCATAAACCTGGAAATCAGAGTCAGTGAATCTGAAAAGAAAAACACTGACTTGTTGAACCAGGTTCATCCTCTTGAAACTAAGATTCTAAAACTAAAATCTGAAAACTTAAAGCTAAAGCTAGGATCAAGTAAAAAGGTTGTTGATCATTCTCATATCATGTTAGAAGAAAACATAGGAAAATTAAAAGATTAGATGTATGACAAGGCCGAACAAATAAGAACTCTTAATGAACAACTTGGCAAAGTTAAACATGAATTAGATCGAACCTGTAAATGGAATAAATCCTCTGACGCCCTGATATGGCTTCAAGAGAATCATAGTAGCAACATGAGAGGGATTGGCTTTGGAAGTCAATTGCCCAAGTGGGATCCCAAAAACAAGTATCTCACTCTTTCTGAGAATAAAATCTGCACCCATTGTGGTAAGATTGGACACTACAAATATGAGTGTATTGCAAAAGAGCAGGCCAGTCGAAAAAAATGAGAGGTTTGTAAAAGGGAAAAATTAGCTACCAAATTGGGCCTGGAAAAATTTGATTCATCCATTCTCTCATGGAAAAGGACCCAAACTAGTTTGGGTACTTAAAACTAACCCCTGATTCTTTTGTAGGTTCAAGTGAGAGGAGGCAGCCAAATTTGGTATTTGGATAGTGGCTGCTCAAAGCAGATGAATTGGAACATGGAACAGTTCCTTTCACTTGAAAGTTTCAAAGGAGGAAATGTCTCCTTTGGAAACAGAAAGAAAGGTGAAATTATTGGGGTTGGTAAGGAACCTGAAGATGAGGAGCTTGGACTGATAAGAAGCAGTGATCACACTGAAGCAAGCATGAAAGGTGGAACAGGTGATGGACCAGGTTCAACTACTCTAAGCATCATGACAGGGGGAACTCAACATATGCAACATGTCCCTAATCCTGCTCTAAAGCAACAAGACGCCATGGAATTGTCTAGGAATGAACAGCTGGTACTCAAACCACACAGATATCAGAGTTCTCACCCTCTTGAGAACATCATAACAGATTTCGCATCCGGAATCAAAACAAGATCATCCTTGAAAAATCTGTGTGTTTGATGCCTTTCTATCCATGATCGAAACAAAGAACATTGGGGAAGCCCTACAAGATGCTGATTGGGTAAATGCCATGCAAAAAGAGCTGAATCAGTTTGAAAGAAGTCAAGTATGGCACTTGGTACCCAGGCCATTAGACAGATCAGTGATTGGCACCAAGTGGGTCTTCAGGAACAAGCTCGATGAGGATAGAACTGTTACAAGAAATAAGGCAAGACTAGTTGTTCAAGGGTATAGTCAAGAAGAATGAATTGACTATGATGAGACCTTTGCCTCTGTGGCAAGACTGGAGGCAATCAGACTTCTTATAGCCTTTGCTGCACATATGGAATTCACTCTTCATCAGATGGAAGTTAAGAGTGCCTTTCTCAATGGCTATCTGAAGGAAGATGTATTTTTCAAGCAGCCTCCAGGTTTTGAAAGCAATGAGTCACCTGACCACGTATACAAACTCGACAAGGCTCTATATGGTCTTAAAGAAGCACCAAGAGCATGGTACAAAAGGTTATCAAAATTCCTGCTAGAACATGGGTACAAACAAGGCAAAATTGATAGTACTTTGTTCTTAAGGGAAAAAGGTAAGGATCTTCTGGTTGTGCAAATATATGTGGATGATATCATATTTGGAGCGACTTCTAAGAAATTGAGAAAGGAATTTGCTATGCTAATGGGAAGTGAGTTTGAGATGAGCATGATGGGTGAGCTAAACTTTTTCTTAGACTTGCAAATTAAGCAAAACCCAAATGGAACAATGATCCACCAACAAAAGTATGTGAAAGAATTGCTCAAGAAGTTTAAAATGGAAGACTCAAAAGAAATAGACACTCCCATAGCCACAACTACAAAATTGGATATGGATGAACCTGGTTCATCTGTTGATCAGAAGCTATATAGAGGGATGATTGGGTCTCTATTGTATCTCACTGCCAGCAGACCAGATATTGTGTTCAGTGTGGGATTATGTGCTAGGTTTCAGGCAAATCCAAAGGAGTCTCACCTCACTGCAGTAAAGAGAATTTTGAGATATTTGAAAGGCACCACTGATTTATGCATTTGGTATCCTAAAGATAGTAATTTCGACCTTGTCGTATATGTTGATGCTGATTATGCAGGATTCCTGGTTAACAGGAAAAGTACTTCAGGTATGGCTCACTTTTTGGGTTCATGTATTGTGTCTTGGGCTACCAAGAAACAAAATTCAGTAGCCTTGTCTACTGTTGAGGCTGAATATGTGGCTGCAGCCTCATGCTGTGCCCAGTTGTTATGGATCAAACAACAACTCGTGGACTTTGGTATTGATGTGGGATGCATTCATATATTTCGTGATAACACTAGTGTTATTAGTATGATGAAGAACCCGATTCATCACAAAAGGACTAAGCACATAGATGTTAGACACCATTTCCTAAGGGATAATTATGAAAAAGGAATGATCTCAATCGAATTTTTTGCTATTGATCATCAAATTGCTGATATATTCACTAAAACACTTAGTAAGGAGCATTTTGAGAGAAACAGAATGGAATTAGGGATGATTAAGATCACCTGATTGAAGAGAAAGATATTTATATATATATATATATATATAAATGAATTTTTGGCTAGAAAATTTTTAGGTACTTAATCAGATTAACAATTGCTCAGCATCATGTCTTTATTGCCATACTCTTGTGCCATGTATTAATATGATTCCTTGGATACTAATAATGTTTATCTATCTTTGTCAATTGAGGCAATCTAAAGATTTCAAACAGGATGAATCTGGTTCATCTATGATGATTCATCTGACTGATGAGGTACGTACTTTTCTCCATATAGTAATTCAATTACAGTCACAGATGAGCATGATTCTATCTATATTTGAGGAGACTCAATTAGCCTAGAAATAAGAGAATCTCAACCGTCAAATCAATGACACTCTTACAACTATTAGACTTCCACTTGAATTATTTTTTTATCCATTGTAAAATTAATGGCCATATGTTATAAAAGATAATCATTACTCCTCTCTTCATAAAGATTCCTTCAACCAAGAATAAATCTTAGTACACTACCCAAAACCTGGAAAACTCGTCCTTTCCTCTCAACAGAAAAAATGTCTTCACCTCCACCGGCTTCCTCATCTAATTCCTCACCTAATCGTGATTACGATGGAGGAAATTATGAATATGTCTCCAATTCTCCATCTGTTTACAGCTTCGAATCACCATAAATTCCATCATCCCCTGAAAATACACCCGTTCTTGAACCCACTCCAAACCCTAATCCTTCCCCCAATAATCTCCGTGTTAAAGTTATTGCCCGGAAGTCTGTTGCTTCTGGGGCTAGGGAAAAATTATTGGAGGATCTTATTAAAGAAGACAAAAGTACTAAGTCAGATTCATCCAGTGAATCATTTAAATAAGCTAATGAGGAAGAAGCACCTGGTTCAACTAGTTCTGAAAAAGGTATTGAAGTCAACTCTGAATTTACTTCAGCTGATAAAAGATTCGTGTTGGTAGGGTCTGTTATTGATGTCGAAATCTCTAGAAGGAAGAAGGATGGGAGAAAGGAATTCTTGAGAGACAGGGAGAAGAATATGTGAGGGGATCTAGGGAGGATGGTACCACGTTGGCTATTTGTGGTCCCATTCCTAAAACTATGGGAGAAGAAGTCACTGATTTAGGGGGAAGCATAGTAGAGGAACCTGCAGCAGGTCTTGCAATTCTGAAGAAAGCTATAAATGAACCTGGTTCATCGGGGGAAGAAACATTGGCAGAAAGGTTGAGAAAACTGGGGGAGTCTTATAACCCCAAGAGAAGAAGGAGCCAGAAACCCAAGAAGGCAACTCACCTAGTTCCTTCAAAGAAAAGGATAATTTCTGAAGTTGTTGGTGTTTCTGCTCCAAAAGTTAGAGATACTCATAGCACTATAAGAGAAGAAGAAGAAAAATTAGAAAAGGCTCTGAAGAAGAGAAAGAAGAAGAGAGCAGAAAAAGGAAAAGCAAAAGTTGGAGAGAATGTTGAGGCTATTGAGATTGAAGAAACTGGGTTGGACCTGGTCCAACAGGAGGAGCAACCTGCTCCAGGTGTGGCTAAGACACCAAAACCCACAAAGGCTAAAGCTTCTTCAAAGAAGTCAGCTAGGATGTCTGTCGCACCAACAAAATCTCCTAAGAAGACCAGGGCCAAGCCAAAGAAAGTGAAAGTTGTTTATGATGATGATGCAGATTGGAGTGGAGAAGAGGAGAAGGAAATTGGAGTGGTGACTGACAGGGTTACCATGGTTGGAAAAAGAACAATGCTAAAGGGTAAGCTGGTGAAGGATTTAGAGAAGCCTGGTATGAAGTATCTTATGGAAACTCTAGAGGTACAAGGCTGGAAGGACCTGGTCCTTCGCATGGAAAGAAGGCTGGCAAGAGCAGAGTTGGTAGAGTTTATGGGAAATGTAAGTGTCAAGGAAGGCAGGGTCACGTCTATGGTCAAAAGAATTGAGGTTTCCTTTGATGTCAAAGAACTGGGTGTTATTCTTAACATACCAGCTGAGGGCTATGAGGACTATACAAGGCAGAGATGGCCTTGTCTAGATGGGATGGCCTCGGCACTCGACATCACCAAGTTCTTTAGTGATAGTGAGAAGGAGATTGAACTCAGGCCGGTTTACAAGAGTGAGATGAAGCCTGATCACAAGCTACTCTTTGAGTTCGTCATTAAGTTCCTACTGCCTAGACAAGAAAGAAGGCATATGGCAAATTATATGGATATTACATTGATGGAATGCTTGTATAGGGAAAGCAAATTAATTGGCCAGCTTTTATCATCGAACTCCTTGACAGAATGGTGAACGGAACCAAGGCACACGCAATTCCTTATGGATTCATGCTGATAGCAGTTCTTGCAAATTTTGGGGTTCCAGTAAAGAAGGCTGAGATGGCTACGACCAAAGATTATTTTGGGAAGGAAACTATGCTTACATGTGACTACAATGTCAATGTTCCTGTGGATGAACCTGGTTCATCTAGGAAGCAATCATTCAACAGCAAAGTTAGAACTTTGGTGCAAGATAACGAGATTAAGGATATAGAGATCCTTCGCTTAAAGTCTCGTGTGATTGAGGTTGAAGAAGAGCGGGATGCTCTTAGAACTGATTTAGCAAAGGAGAAAGAAAAGAACGAGGGTGTTCTTCAGCAGATGTTGTCTCTCATACAATCCAAGTCCACAACCTCCACTGCACCTGTCCATTCTTAGGCTTCTTAGAGCTTCCTTAAACCCTCTTTACACTAGTTGTTATGCTTTTTTTTGTTTTTATTCTGTTTGCTTATGGTTAGGGCTGATTTTGTTTTTTTTGTATGGTGTTTGATGTACGTTCCTAATCAATGAATTTTTGTTGTTTTGTTATTGACTTGTCTCAATTTCTTAGATAGCTTACATTTATTGGTTTCTTATGATGATTAATCATGTTTGCACCTGCAGTAGCCTCAATGGCCATGAGTAATTGTTAACAACACTAGTGAGTTTATCATTTTGCAAACTTTTCGATGATGCCAAAAAGGGGAAGAAAAAAGTGTTTTTGTATTTCAAGTGATATTTATAACCTAATGATCGTGGTTTCTCTATGATAAATGGTTAAAAAACATACAAAGTGTTTGAGTTGTATACAGGGAGAAGCACAGAGTTTGTCATCATCAAAAAGGGGGAATTTGTTGACCCATGTCACTGCATAGTTTTGAAGATTGACAAAAGGCTGACCAATTGAACCAGGTCCATCAGAGCACACATACTTGACCTGACGAGTTGGCACACAAACCTTATATGCATAGGACATGAATGCGATTGTGAAGTATCAATGAACAAGAAGAGTATCTTCTAATGCGAAAAGGTTGCAAATTGATGAAAGAATAGAAGTCTAATTCAGCAAGGACAGAAACGAAGAAAGGAAGTTGAGTTTGATAAGAACTTGTTCTCCCAAGTAGAGTTGAACTGGAATTTGGAAGATAAGATCAACGACTGACTTTATAAATACTTGATGTATTTCTGCTGAAAAAGAGACGTGCAAAGCTGAAGTGAATCAAAATCTGAAAGCAAAATTCCCAGAGTTATTTTTGCTAGCAAATCATTGTGCGATGCAAAGGCTACAGTTCAACTAGAAGAACCAGTTTCATCAGATTGATTATCGAGTCTAGTTGATTGTAGTAGGAGCTTTAATATTGTATCTTTTCAGCTTTCATAGAAGCAATTGTAATAGGTATGTATTGATCAAGTTAGAGTTAACTTGAGGTGTGTAGAAATTAGCTAGGGGCTAGTTACTACAAAGGGATTAGAGTTAGTCCTAGGATTACAAAAGAGTTTATTTTGTAAGTCCGTTTGGCTCAGAGTTTTTAGTGAAGAGTTGAGCAAATCCTACTGAGGAGTAGGTCGTGGTTTTTTCACCTTTTGAGCCAGGTGTTTTCCACGTAAAATCCCTGTGTTTTTACTTTCCTGCTTCTTATTATTCCGCAACAATAGTAGTTGGAACACCAAGAAGAACCAGGTTCTTCTACTAAGACAACACTCGAAAATTGGGTACCACACAAAGTAACCTTTCTTCTTGTGTGGTATTGAAGTCTAAAACATCATGTCCAAATTGTCAGCAGGTGAAGGACGAGAATCAGAGGCCCGGTGGGTTGACGCAGCTTATGGAAATACCAATGTGGAAATGGGATATGATCAATATGGATTTTGTGGTGGGGTTACCTCGCACTCCACGTAGGTTCGACTCATTTTGGGCAATAGTGGATCGACTCACGAAGTCGGCGCATTTCTTGCCAGTCAAGTCCACCGATACTGCAGAACAATACGCTCAGTTATATATCAAAGAAATAGTCAGGCTCCATGGCACTCCAGTATCTATTATCTCGGATCGAGGGACCTAGTTAACAGATAACTTTTGGAAGAAATTTCAGCAAGGTTTGGGTACGCAGGTAAATCTGAGCACAGCCTTCCATCCACAGACTGATGGGCAGGCAGAGCGGACCATTCAGACGCTTGAAGATATGTTACGGACTTGTGTATTTCAAGGGTAGCTTGGATGATCACTTTTCGCTTATAGAATTTGCTTATAATAATAGTTTCCATGCTAGTATTCAGATGGCCCTATTTGAGGCGTTGTACGGAAGGAGGTGTAGGTCTCCGATTGGATGGTTCGAGGTTGGCGAGGCAGAAATTTTAGGACCGGATCTTGTGCACCAAGATATGGAAAAAGTTAAGGTCATTCAGGAAAGGATGAAAACTGCTCAGAGTCGTCAGAAATCCTATGCGGACTTCGTCGAAGAGACTTGGAGTTTCAAGTGGATGATTGGGTATTCTTGAAGGTGTCTCCCATGAAAGGAGTAATGCGGGTTTGGGAAGAAAGGGAAATTGAGCCCAAGGTATATCGGGCCATATAGGATTGCTCAAAGGATAGGACAGGTGGCTTATAGGCTGGAATTGCCCCCTGAAATGTCATTAATGCACCCAGTGTTTCATGTGTCCATGTTGAAGAAGGTGATTGGGGATCCATCCGCCATTGTGCCGGTTGAGACGGTTGACATTAATGAAGGATTGTCATATGAAAAGGTTCCAGTTTCTATTCTTGATAGACAAGTCCGTAGATTGAGGAACAAAGAGATTGCTTCTGCTAAAGTATTATGGCGGAGTCAACAAGTCGAAGAAGTCACATGGGAAGCGGAAAATGAAATGAAAGAGAAATATCCCCACTTGTTTGAATAAGTCCGGTAGTGATTTTGAAAGTTGTCATTCCTAAGCAAGTATATATTATGTTAAATTTTATGCAAGAACACTCCATTCCCCTAATTACCCTACTATTGTGACTTCTCAGACTTTGTGCCATAAATGTATATGTTGTTGTGAATAGCTGAATTATGTGCAACTCATTGTAATAGTTAAATTATGTGCAAATTTGTAGAGTTAACCGAAATATGTGGGGCTTGTGAAGTAATTGAATTACATGTAGCTTGATGAAATGACCAGATTATGTGCAAGTTGATAGAGTAATTGGTAATGTGTGGAATTGGTTAAACATATGTTTCGGGGGCTCTCTGACAGGTAGATAGGCCTAATTACAAAGGAAAATCTGGCGAAATTTTCTGAAAATTTCGGAGTTAGTAAAAAAAATTTGGGGGTTGGCTTATTTTTGTGTTTTTCCTACTCTAATGATCCCCGATGCTCATTCGAGGACGAATGATTTTAAGTGGGGGAGAATGTAAAGACCCGTAAAATTTCATGGCTAAAAATAATTCCCAAATAGGTCCCTGTGAGTTATAACTGTAAAAATTCTTAAAACGGACCCTTTTTGAGTAAAAAATACCCCGAGACTTAAAAGATATAAGTTTCCAGATTTGTGCAGGTCTGCGGTCCACTATCCGATCGCAGATCAGGTATGGGGACCGCATAGTGGTCGCATACCTGGATAGTTTGCTGTCCATTTTGAGGACAGTTATGCGGCCTAGAATGCGATCGCATTTCACGAATGCGGTCCGCATAGTTGTCTCATTCTTGCACCTTGACTTTTGCGGAGGGAGTTATGTGACACACTATGCGATCGCATAACAGGTATGCGGACCGCATAGTGGTCGTATACCGGGGCAGTTTACTTTTTTTTTTGCCCATTTGAGGGCCAATTATGCGACAGGAATGCAGACCACATGAGGGGAATGCAATCGCATTCCTGGCCGCATTTCTGCTTCGGGGCTGTTAAATTTCTAATACCAGACCCCCAGTTCATTAAAACACCTCCCCCTTTCATTTTAAGCTCGTTTTCTGATAAATTAGAGAGAAGAGAGAGTGGGTTCTAGTGAGAGAGAGTTCCATATTCCTCATATTGTTCTTCCATCACTACTCAGGCCTGGAATTGATCAAGTAGGACCCATTTTCTTCACTACAAGAGGTAAGCTTCTACCCATCAACCTTAATTTCCATACTTTTGTTAAAATAAAACATGGTTAGGTAAGTTCATGAAGATGGGGGTAGGAGTCTTGCATGCATGTAACTAACTAATCATAATCTAGTAAAAGGAAATGGGTTAGAGTAATCTTTCACTAAAAAGAGGCCATTCAACCTAAAGGAACGCCTAGTGTTTGATAGAATGATCAAGTGAGTTCAAGACATGACAATTATTCCAATTCTAAGTTTAATTATGCCACATTGTGAACTAGATTGAAGGTGCTAGAAGGTCTGGTGAATTGTGGTAGAAATTTAAAGGGGAATTTTGATTCAAGGTATGTATGGCTAACTTTAATCTTTGTGGAGTTACCTTGTTGGTGTCCGAGTACACGGTATGAAACTCTTGCTTGATCATATGTGAATTGTTTGTCCTGCTGCGTCGAGTTGTACGAATTCATTCTCTGATTTCTTAAGTCAATTACTATGCTAATTGAGATTATGAAGGGTGATCCTTTGTGCTTATCCTACCATGTGTAAAGCTCGTTAAATGTTGAATACATCGGTATGATAGGGCGTGCTGCAAAACAAAAGAAATGATAATGAAATAAAGTGTTGAATGTATCCAAGTGCTAAATGCTGTGTAGTAAATAATAAAAGTAAATATGGGATAATTTTATTGAGTTAAATGATTGTGGCAACACCATATATGAATTGTTGATTGGTAAGGATCATTGTCCCTTGATTTCACATAGTTATTTGTTGATATGAACTGATATTCTTCATGATAAAGATTCTTGTGATATGATTGTTGGTGATTGTTGTTATGAAATGGGAACGTACGGCGGGATCCGGTTGCGCGCCGCAACACGAAGTAATAAGGATGGAGAGGTAATAAGGGTGAAATGTGATTGTACGGTGGGATCGGGTTGCGCGCCGCAACACGAAGTAATAAGGATGGAGAGGTAATAAGGGTGAAATGTGATTGTACGGTGGGATCGGGTTGCGCGCCGCAACAGATGAGAAATTGAAACAAGTAACTGTGAAATCTTCATTTGTGATTTTCTGTATACTTGTATGGTACTTGTGTGGTTACCCTATCTGCTTTCTAATTGTGTATTTTTTTATTCTACTTGGATTTAAATTAGTTCATACATGCTAGTACTATTCAATAGTACTAACGTCCCTTTTGCCAGGGGCGCTACATCTTTTATATGGATGTAGGTGGTTCCACAACAGGTAGCTCAGACCGTCGATTGTGGTGTTTCCCCTTCGTACCTTCAGCATATCCGGTGAGCCCCACTTCTTCTCGAGGCCATGTGTAGTCCACATCATCTTTTTGTATATGTTATGTCTTCTAAGGTATAGTCGCGGCCTTGTTGCCGGCAAGTATTGTAGTACTCTTAGAGGCTCCGTAGACATGATGTGGGTTGTACATACATGTATTTTGGGGCGGTAAATATGTTTATTTGTAATTGTGGTCCGGATCGGATTATTGTATGTTTTGTGATTATCAAATGTGGAAATGAAAAAGGATAATATGAACTCAAGTAGTAGATTCATGCTTAAACTCTAAATTGCTAATTCATGTGGAATAATGTATATTATAAATACGGGGTGATACGTTGGGCAGGAAGGGCAATCCAGGTCCGCTTGACCGGGATCATCCGGTTGGGCGCTGGTCTCGTCCCTCGGTTTTGGGGCGTGACAAAGAATGATGAACACTAGTTGATGGATGATCTTTCTCTCTCTAAGAACCCTCTTCCTCACTCTAGAATTATAAAAGAATGACTCAATATTGTGTAGAACATGTGCTTTTAACGGAATAGGGTCGGGTCTTAAATTAATAAAAATGGGTGCCCCGACACAGGTATGTGGTCGTATATGCGACCGCATAATGGTTATGCGGCCCGCAAAGTGACTGCAGAAATAGCCTCCAGGAAGTTGAATTTTCTGACTGTGTATGCGATCACTATGCGGTCCGCATACCTGTTCTGCGGTCGCATAATGCACAACAGAACTCCCCTTCGCAAAAGTTCAAGGCAGATATGCGATCAACATGTGACCCGCAAAGCGATTATGTGATCGCATAATTGGGCCACATAACTGGCCTCAAATTTGGCCAATTTTCTGCTTCACTCTGCGGCTATTATGCGGTCCGTAGAGTGATTATGCGGCCGCATACTGGGCCACATTTTCTTCTCAGTCTGGAGGGCATTGTTCAATCCAAAAAGAACGCAGGAATCTAACTGGACACCACGAAATCTCGAGTTTTAGGTTAAAAAATTCTACGGTTCCTTACAGCGTTGTTCCCCTCGTATGCTGAATATTCCTTGGGTAATCGGGAATTTGATGACCTGGTATAAGCTGGAGGGGATGGCCTTCATGGTGTTTATCCATGGTCGCCCTATTATGACGTTGTACGTTGTGTCTTGGTCCATGATATGGAACGTGGTCTCTAAAGTTATGTCACCAGCCAGAACACGGAGCGTGATTTCGCCTGATGTTCGCTCAACTGCATTGTTAAAACCAATTAGCATGATGCAACGCGACTCTATCTTATCTTAAGTTTAAGTGATTAAGTGAGCAACTATTTAGGTTAATTCTTTTATTCTCCTTCTTTCTCTTTCTTGAAGTCCCATATTATGGCATTTATAAAACAATGCATTCTTGTTTTATAGGGAAAACCAAAACCAGTTTCACTCATTTCTTCTTGATTCAATAATTGGCGTACGTGCGTATTAAAAATTAGTTCTACCCGGTGTATTTTCTGGGTTTGTGTGATCTCATATAGAGCTCAAATTATGCAAGAAGTGACTAGATAAACTAAACTATAGATTGATCCAGCTAGGAATGGCGTGGCATAAAACTAGAGGGTTCTTGCCAGCTGGTGTATTTATGACTCCAAGTTATTATTTGATGCAAACAGGGTCATGTATAAAATAATTGTGCAACTTGTAGTCAACTTGATGAGCTATCTTTGTTTTCCTTTTTTTCCTCCTTTCAAGTGTTGGAGAAGCCAACGAGAAGCTGAGAAAGCAAAGAAAACAGTATAATGATAATGATAAACACAGCACAATTCAGTAACAATGAATTAGGTCAAGGCATATTCATGATATCATCAAAGGCTTTAAGATGATAAAACTTTATAGCACCTATTTGCTTACTAAATACTTACTCGCTCCGGTATATTTGTAACAATAACTGATCCAATATGATCTCACAAGTGAAAGTTGGAGAGGATAGAATATATGCGAAGTTTACTCGCTCTTATTTTGTATGAGATAGAGAAATTCTTTTCGATACACCCTCTATTCAAGAAATATATTGCTATGATAAAAATACTGAAGATTAGTATACTTTGTATCAAATTTTATTTGTTTACTATAGTCAATTGGTGAGCTAATATGAGAATAAATACTAGTAGTAACTAATTATGAAACTTATCCGACCCTAGTTGGGTCTGCTAAAGGAATTGCTCGTCCCCAACCAGACTATTTGGTACGATAGATAAATAAAAATAATCCTGAGTAAATTTTTTTACTACCAGATTATTTACTTAAAGGCTCTACTTCTGACTATATACCCTCCAACTTTTCTGTCTTCTTCTCGTCTATAATATAAAAAAAATGGGTGACGAAATGGCAAAACAAAATGTGGTCAAGAGAGAGTGCATTCATTTGAGTTCGTTATCTGATCCACCGATTGAGGGTCAAACATGCAAGTTGCTTCTCCAAACGCCAATTGACTAGTAAATTCATTTAAGTTCATTTATAAAAATTCATTTTAGTTATCTGCTGATATATACATTGAAATATTATATTACATATAATCTATATTTGAATATTCAAAATTGTAAATTATTATTTTCTTAAGAATTACCAGTGAAATATCTTTAAACTAATTATACCTTTGAATATGTAGAATTGATATAAAAATAGAAAAGGTGATGTATATAAATTGAACCATTAAAGTAAAAATTTCAGTAGTATCAACAAGACATATTTGGTATTTGAAGCTCTCGATTAAAAAACAAATCTATGAAGCTAAGGTTTTCAAAATAAAAATAAAATTTAAAGGAGAAAAAAGAGAAGTATATGAATTTTTAATTTCTATGAAGCCCTATTGTTTAAATTTTTTGTTATTCAACAAATACCCAGTGTAATTCATATCAACTGTAGGTCATTCTTGTAATAACCTAACTAACTTTAAACCATTTATTTTAGATCAAAGGGGGTCTATTGTCACGTTCAAAAAGTGAAGGGCTAATATTTCACAAAGCCAAAAGGTTAAGGGGTTAAGTAAAATAGCTGAAAATATTTCTGAAAATGGAAAGAAGTGGAGTGTGTCAGCCACAAGCATTGCACCGAACTTTCCCCGTCCTCTTTAGTGGCGGTGGATAAGCTTTTGACAAGGGTTTAATTAAACGTGTATTATTAAGTAGGGGTGTACAAATCAGATCGAAAAATTGCATCAAATCGAAAAGTCAAATGAAATTGACTGAAAATTCGATTTGATTTGGTTTGATTTAGTTTGGTATTGAGTAAAAAAATCTGAACCAACCCGACATATAAATATATAATTTTTATATATACTTTTAAGATTTTATATAGAATTTTCTTTAAAAAAAAATCTAGAAATATTTGGGATTCTCTTGCGGAATATAAATTTTAATAGAATATGAAGTGCTCCATATTTATTGACCTTAAATAATGAGTTGTATGATAACTTTCTTATTAAGTGTTACTGAAATGCGTCTATCTCTTTGTTCTTTCATATTCATATCATATGTTAAGATCTATTTAATTCTTATATCTTTTCGAATGTAAAGTGGTTATTAATATTTAGGTATCATATTGATTTTTATGTTTTACTAAATTTCGGTTAACCTGAATGTGTATATCAACAAAAAAATTTGGCGGACGATTAAAAAAATAACAATTATGTGTTATTAATAGAATTATTCCATAAGAATATTTTAATTGATAATATGTTTGTCAATTTTTTATATTTTTAGTAAATATATATTTAATTCAAATATTTAATAAAATAAGATTGAAATAATATGTAAGTAATAAAAATCTAAAAATCCGAAAAATCTGACAAAACCGAACCAATCCAAATCGATGTAATTAGTTTGATTTGATTTTAATAAAACCCAAACCAATCCGATCTATATACACCCCTGGCAAAAAGTAATAAGCAAAGAAGAAGATGTTTAGACGTGGAGTTAGAGTTCCAGTTCCAGTTACTAAAATTATGAATTTGTGTAAAAGAGTTTGATATACATAAAAATTTATTTTTAATTAAATAAATTATTATTTTTTAAATTTATAACTCATGAACTTAAAATTTTGATTCGTTCGCCGATTAGATGCAATTTGTTCTTTGACGTTTTGTGATGATTCGTGGAAAGAGATGATGGGAATTTTGGTAGATACCTACCGTCCTTATATCAGTGTTGGAATCATATTGAATCAAGGGGTGATAAATGATATTTTTTCATTAAAAATTTATATTGTATTATTAGATATAATTTTTTATTTGATGTATATTTATTATATGCTGAGTTCCTTTAACTTTTCGATATATCTAGTTATTTATATTTTAATATTCTTTAATAAAAATTTTAATTCCGTATGCGGCTGAATGGCTTGCGTGCTGTTGCTGATTACTACTGAAAGACTCATATATAGTTTCAAGGGATAGTCAATACAGCTACAGCTAACTAAATTTGTTTATAACATTATAAAAAGATAACAACCACGTGGAAACATTAATAAGGTCTAGATCCACTGAACAATTAGCTTTAATATCTGTTTAATTAAGTGGTTTGATTACATTTCTTCCTCATATGACTTTTGTCCTTTTAGATTATATTTGAATTGGCCCTTCAGACAGATGTGATGGGTCGACGTATTATATGTGTTCCATCTATATATGTAATTAAATAAATCCTAATATACTATAAATGATTATGGTGGGATAAATAATATTTATATAACTTTAAACAGAGGTCTTGAATTTGAGCTATGTAAATTAAAAAAAAATTTAATAGAGAGCGCTTTCCCTTTTAATGAGTATAATATAGGTGACATAAATCTATATTAATCATGGCTCCAGAGCGTGTATTAGATACTGTTAGTATACTGTATTTATAAAATAATTTTGGAGAAAATAAAATAACATAAACAGAAATATATACAAAACAAAAGTTAATCCGCACCCACTGAATTCACAGTGTTTCCTTCAGGAATTTAATCCCCTCCAAGTACCCAAGGTTATTGATTATTTCCTCCCAAGATAGAACGAATTACACATTGGTGTAGTGGTACTTCAAACCTTAGTGGGCTGAAAACTGAAGAGGTGCAACTCTTCAGAAGGGTTGTTTATGCAAAACGGCCATAGCATAAATGTCATAACATAAATGGCTATTTACTCAATAATAAACCGGGAGAATTGAAGAGGGGGGTTTATTTTCAGTTACAAAACTGAAAAACAGAATACTAATAACGAAATTGGATTTAATATTAATATTTTGTTATTAAAATGGATATTTAATAACATTTCTGTTAATATTTACTATTAACAAATAAATTTGGTCCATAAAATTAATCAATCAATCACTTGACCGAAGTCGAAGTCGAAGCCGAGCCGAGCCGAGCGAGCGACGACGACGACGGCGTGAGGCTTGCCTTCTTCTCAACTCTTTAAGAGCTAGAAGAAGAGCAATTGCTTATATACCCATTAAAACCTCTTCCCCTTCCAATATGGGACAATGTCCCTTCATCAAGGAAGGAATCTCAAATGAAACTCAAATATTTCATTTTCCCTCCATTTCCCGTTCACCCTCTTTAATAACTCAACAATCCCTCACATGAATGAGGAATGATTATATCACGAAAATATGCATGAAAAATTGTGTGATTCGCAAGCAAGGATTAATTGCATCTAGATAAGTAGGTTTCTCTTTGAACTTACCGTAGTGAACTTATGTCGGATATACTCGGTCAATTGGTAGATTTGATATCCTTGAACCGTCAAACTTTGGTGTATACCTAGACAATCATAAGTCACACAACCAACCCTTAACCGTCTTTGGTTCTCATTGTTGTGTTCGTTTCTACTATGAACACCGCCCGGTTTCATAACTGCATAGAGAACTGGCCTTACAAAATTCTCCTTGAAGCGGCTAACACTTCACACTTACATAGG